>PVKZ01004223.1:74331-92292 GCA_004027375.1 Macroglossus sobrinus | reverse complement strand
TCTGAGACGCCGATGACATTTCCCGAGCCAAGCTGCAGCCCCAAAACCCCGGCAGCTGATGGCTCTTTGGGGCACCCGGGCTGGTGGAAATAGAATGCGACAGCCGTGTGCTACTTGTCACATTTGAGTGAACAGCTACCACGACAGGAAGGCTTTCCTTGTCAACACGATCACCATGGCTCCGTGAGAGTCCCAGGTCCGCGTTGCTTCCCCAGGAGGGAGATTGGTACCTGATAAACACAGTTCCCTCGGCCAAGTGACATATGTATCGGTTAAGTGCCCGCCACCCCACGCTGTGGGTGCTCGGCTTTCGTTCCCGGGATGATGGGGGAGAGAGGCGTGGGACGGAAACCAGACCTGTGCGTGGGACGATTGGGAGCTAGGCCATGAAGGAAGCGAACGGGGAAAGGGGCAAAGAGGAGGCAGCCGGGGAATGCACTGAACACACAGTAGAGTGGTGATGGGGATAGAAGGGCCGCCTGTGGTATCTGAGGACAGGGGCATGGGGACATGGGGACAGGAACAGGCAGGCTCTGTGTGAGAGCAAGCCCCGGACGGCTTGGGAGAACTCAAGTTCAGGCTGCCACGGGCTGAATATGTGCTGTATCCATGAGCAAAATGACCGATCGTGACCTCTGAAATAAACTGATCTGCTAAATCTGTGGCTTTCATTAAGTTCTGAAGGAATGCGTATTATTAAGAAAACACAAAGACGTCCTTTGAATTACATTTAGTCTTAATTATTTATTACACCTCCTTGTCGTGCATTGCACACTCTTGGGAAGCTGGCTTTTTCTAGGACAAAAGGCGTACCTAGTGTAAAGACAGATATGCCTTACTGCTAAAGTGTGTGGAGGTGACTTATTGGATTGCATTAACCAATGTCACCATTAAAAAATTAACTAAGTGATTAAAAAATAAATGAATCCAAAGCAGTACAATAAAAGAGAAAATTGTTCCCCCAGTCATTTTTCCTCCATGAATGTATCACAAAGTTTGAATAGTTCAATCAATACTGGTGAATGTGCAGAAAGGAAGGAAGGAAGGAAGGAAGGAAGGAAGGAAGGAAGGAAGGAAGGAAGGAAAGAAGGATAGAGAGAGAGAGAGAGAGAGAGAAAGAAAGAGAGAAAGAGAGAGAGAGAAAGAGAGTGAGAAAGAGAGCGAGAAAGAGAGCGAGAAAGAGAGCGAGAAAGAGAGCGAGAAAGAGAGCGAGAAAGAGAAAGAAAGAAAGAAAGAAAGAAAGAAAGAAAGAAAGAAAGAAAGAAAGAAAGAAAGAAAGAAAGAAAGAAAGAAAGAAAGAAAGAAAGAAAAAGAAAGAGAGAGAGAGAGAGAGAGAAGGCTTACATTTTCTCCCTCTGGCCTCAAGTATCATCACACACCCCACCCCCCACCCCACCCCAATACTCTCAGAAAGCCAAAATATACCCCGGAAGATCTAGAGAAGAGTTGCCAAGTAAATTCAGTTTATTGCCCTTCTCTATCTAATTTCACCAAGGTGAGCCCGCTTACAGGTCTGCGGTCCTTGCCAACGGAGGCAGACACCTGCCGGACGCTCTTAGCACATTCAGGCCGATGACGATATCTCGAGAGGCCCATGATTCATCCGCTGCTTCCCACAGGTCTATTTTAGACTTGCCGAGGGAAAATCATTCTGAAATACGTTGTTCTAGCAGCGCCTTCTTCCAATGACATATGCCACCTAATCTCCTGTGCCACCGCAGGACACGCTGGACCGTTTTCCTGCCAATGCAGCATCCAGTGCTGTCATCAGGGGCACCGGTGCCTCCTGGGTAACGGGGTACCACATCACCCAGCAGCAGCGCCAGTGTGCGCCAGCAACTAGAACTCAGTGGTGTTTTGAGAATTTTGAGAGGGTGGGAGGGATGAAGGGAGAGAGGGAGGGAGAGAGCAGGAGGAAGAAGAGGAAGAGAGAGAGAATAAGAGAGAGAGAGAGGGGGGGGGGGAGAGAGCGCGCACGCACTTTCCCCAGCATGTGACATCTGATTAACGTTCCCTGGCAAGATTGTGACTCCTGTGTCCTCTGCTTCGACGCACATTGTCAGACCACTGAGACGTACCGCGGTCCAGACCAGACCATGGGCATTTCAAGGGCCCGCGTTTTCATTCTGAAGCTTTACTTTCCAGCTCAGCTCATTATGTGTAGGCATTGCTATTCAACAAGTGAGTTTTAGAAAATGAAAGTTTTAAGGAATGCATCGTGGCATAAAAAAGTCAGTTTGCAATTTTTATTTAAGGTAAAGTGATTTTGATTAGAATAATGCTACTTGGAGCTCAACTAGTGCCTTTCTAATCTTGGGTTTATATTGTCTTTGTGTGTGTGTGTGTGTGTGTGTGTGTGTGTGTGTGTGTGTGTGTGTGTGTGTGTATAAAAGGGTATCTTCAGAGGAATAGGAGCAAAGCATAGCCTAATCCCCGCTGGAGGAAGTCAACAGCAGACTGCACACCAGTGACAGGATGCTACTGAGGCCACGTGCTGATCCTACAGAATGAGAACAACACAGATGGACAAAGGGGTGAGTAGGCTCCTACTGGCTTCATTTGAGAGACCTGATATTTCAACGCCATGGCACCAAAACAACCTTTTCTGGAAGAATCAGACATTTGCATGTCCTGTTGTCATCATTCCTGTTATTTCTACAGAATGCAGACACATTTAGCTGTGTCAGTGACAATCTCGCAGCTCCATCGAGGCCGGGATGGAGACAGAGGGCTCGCCACCGCATCCAGGAGCATGAGGGAGACAGGGTTGCTGACTGTCTACCACACATTTACCCAAAAGGTCAACTTCATGCCTCTTGTGGAATGAATAGGACCCAGAAAAGCTATTGGAGCATTGGGACCCATGAGCACAAAAGAGACAGTGAACCCGTGCGGGCAGTAAAGCCGTGGCCACTTAGTGTGTCTGATGGGATCACGGTAAACGTGGCGTTTGGAGCGATGGTTCTTACTGACAGCAACATGACCGACGTTGGAGCCACTGTGTCTGAGTCTTGGTACAAATATATGGTTTAATTCTCTAGAGCAGAAACCTAGATGTAGAACTATTGAGTCAACCATTATAACCATTTTTAAGTCTCGATATAGATTTTCTTCAGAAAATTTACATGATTTCACTTTTTATATTAAAGAATAGTGTTCCCATGTAATTTTGATCAGATGGAGTATTTTAATTCATTTTTATTTGGTGAAAGTAATTTTTTTCATATAGCTTCATGATTTCATAAATCGTGATTTTATAAATGATGCTTTTTTATTACTAATGAGCATAAATATTTATCATTTTTATGTGTTCAATGCCATTTACATTTTTCTTTCATACTCTGTAAGTTTATGTTCATTACTTTTTGCTGGGCCTTTGGTAAAAATATATTTATAAGAGCTTCTTAAGAATGAATTCTTTTTTGATAATTTTTAATAAAAATATATTTTTCTAATTTGTCATGTGTTCAAATATATTACATTTATTAATGCGGCCAAACACATACTTTTCTCTGGTACTCTAGTATCAGAAAAGATAATGCATCTGAGTTTCACACGCATATATGTTGAAGTGAAGATAGACTGCAATAAAATTCAGAAAGTTATACAACAGGAAACCCCACAAATATGCTGATAAAACATAAGAGCAAGTCATAGAAATATGGCGGCTATCAGACTGGATGAGCGATTGAAGGACAATATCCAGAGGGAAAAGAGAAAATAGGGTGAAAATCAGCACACATCTGAAACGGGATAAGCAAGGGGGAGGAGCCACTAGAGGAATATAAAACGGAGCTTTCAGATTGAGGGGAGGGGGTGAAGCTGGCTAGTGAGAAAGAGAAATTCCTAGAACAGGTGTGTCGGAGGAGGGCAGATGCATTAAGAGCGTCAGGTAAAGCAGAGCTGTCAAGCAAAACAAAGACTGAGAAAAAGGCACCAGAATTGATCTGTTCTTTGTAAAACCCTGAGCTGCCACTCAAACGATCCAGGACTTTCCTGATGAGCCGTGGTTAATGGCTCACGCTGTCACCTGCAATGCAACGGAGCTAGGTGGAGAATCGGTTTAATACCCTCAAGAAACTGGCATTTATCGCTCCATTCTCCACAATGCAGAATTCGTGAAGATGAAATATCGTGGCATTGGGAAGATTGCAGAAATATGAACACGGCCTATCAAAGTTCAAAATGTGATATTTGTCCCAGAAGTCGTCGTAACGTTTTATAGGTATCTACTTATAAAAATGCCATTTTGAGATAAGGACAGCTCCTGGGACAGCCCAGATGTAAAGCACGGTTTCTACCTGAGGAAGCGATGTGCACACCCACCCCAGGGAAAAGAAGCAAGCTGAGCTTTGCACGCCCGCCCCGCGGGCTGCTGCGTGTGTCTGCGGCTCCCCCGGAGCATACCGGACCCCAAATCGAGCCACAAGCCACCGCCTGCTACTTCACCTCATTCTTCACCGCAGACTTCTGAAAACCAGCCGCCTGCCACCACGATTCTCTCTGTCCTCAGCTCCCTGCTCATCTTTTAAATCTGGCTCACGCCTCTGACCCTCCACCCAAACCATTCGTTATGGTTTTCCTAACCATCCATTCACCAAATTCAGTGGATTTTATTTTTCCTCGGGTACCATTATCCTCCGCAGCACTTAACGAGATCTCGCCTTGGCTGCTGGGATGTGATGGCTCTCTCATTCTCCTCTCCAACTGTACTTTCTCTCTGTCCTGTCACAGACCCCAGCCCTGTTCCCCCTCCTTATGTTACCAGCTCTTTCTAAGGATATACATTGAACTATATGTTTCTCTCTCTCTCGATAATTCAACCTCACACCACTGACAGTCTTATATACCACAGAGATCCAACTCTGTGATGACTCTGTTAGGTTTTAAGAAAACGCTACAGGAGGAGATGGCAGATTTTTTAAGGATTTGCCTCTGGATGTAGTCATTCTCACTCCGGCACCTGGTCTGCCGTGTAGATATTTTTCAAACATATTTTTATCCATTTCCCAGAGATCAGAGCAACCCAAGGAAGAGTCCTTCCTTGTGGATTCACAAGGTTGTTGAGAGCCGAGTGACCAGCAATGCCATTGCCACCCGGTGGGACCAAAATAATGACCAGGAGGAGGCTGTTAGAACAATGGGAAACGGCAGTATGATGACTTCTAAGAGACATATCAAGCTATCATCATAGGTGGGCAAATGGAATTTCTATTTTACCATGATTGTTATCTAGATAATCAACACTAATCATCAGCATCAGAGAACTTCCTTTCTGCCAGAGAGCAGGAGTGATACTGGCGAATCCTCAGAATCCAATCCCTCAATTCAGGGTTACCCGCCGCCCACCTGGTCGGCGTTCATCCTTACACCTCTTCCTTGCGCCAGGCTTGCTCCCAGGGCCAGGCAGGGAGGCTGATGGTAATTTCATCATGTCTGGGATTGAGATGTTCTTGAAAGAAGAGATATGGGACCCCGCGCTGAGACTCAGAACAGTGCCTCGTCCTGTTATCAGAACACGGACAGCTCCTCTCAAAGGGCTGTGGGAGAGGTCGTTATGAAAACAGCTCACGTGGCCCATTTTGCGTTGATTTCATCCGTCCGAAGTCAGACATTTTCACTTTAACCCAAGTGCCCCCCCCAGACATTTTCGAGGGCTCTCTGTACGGATCACTCTCATTTCTGTCTGTCTTTGGAGCTCCAGACCACTTACGTACATAACGTTTGGCACCTTTCTACCACGTTGTCACCAATGACAATCTAAACTAAAGCACCATCAAAATAAAGTCACCATTGTCCTCCTCCCCTCACCCCCTTCCCAGTCTCCAACCATCTGCCTACCATTTTTTTAATATCATCAGCACCTTGCCGTGCCTTGAAATATCACCGTCATCTTTGATTTTTAATCCCCTGTTCATATCTGCCTTTGACATATTTCTAATCCCACGATTTCAATCACGGCTCGAGTCTTCAATATTTGCACGGAATAGTGCAATATTCCTCTTCACGGGGCTTCGGCTTCTAATTTCTACCCGATCAATCTACCGAAAGCACGAGAGTGGAATCTTCCTGAATTATAGTTCTCTTCATATTGCATTCCCGCTCTATGGCCTTTATTGGCTCCCCTTGGATGTACTAAAACCGAAAGCAATATAAAGAGAATAATTAAAACTCGAGCTCAGTCAGACGGAGCCAGGTTTGAATCCTAAATGTGCCGCCTTCCTGATCTGTGACTGAGTCCCCTCATTTGTGACACCGATTTAACAGTATTGCTTATCCTTTGGTTTATTGTGAGGATTACATTGGGAAAATCTGAGGTGTTTAGTATAATACATGGCATATATGAAGCTATTATAATATTATTATTTAGCAGAATATTGAAAGCATCTGGTGATCTGTTTCCAAACAAAATTTTTCATTCGAGCACCCCTAATCTACATTTTAACCAAACCGACCCCAAATAGATTCTCAACAGTCACTTCCCTTTCCTGTTTTCATTTTTTTCTTGCTGCTTCTTTTTCCTAATAGAGAAAGGTGTCTACTTGTCCCATTCTACTCATCTTTTCAAAGCCAGATTCGTTATCATTACTTTTAAGACTGCAACGTCCCTCTTCGTCCCAGAATAAAAATGTTAATATTGATAATAATTAATATTAATTGAACAATTACAACCTGCCACACAGTATGTCTTAAGCTTCCCAATCTCCACCTCCTGGGTTTGCAAAGCATGTTGACAATTTCAACTCATATAGTAATTTAGAAATATAATTCTATATATTTATAGAATTATATTTCTAAATTCTGTGCAGACCAGGCCATCTCCTTGCTCAAAACTCTTTTCCCAGATCCCAATTATACCCAAAAGGATAACGCTCAAATTCCTCAGCCACTGACCCCACCCCCTATCACTCACAGCTTTACTTCTCCTGTAGGTAGTGGACATGCAACAAGCATGTCTCTCAAGTTCAAGTTCAGCCATGCAGGACCCTTGCTTTCCCGATGCTCTGTCTCTGCTCATCTCACTCCCTCCACCTGGACACCCCTCCCACTGGTCCCATCCTCCTGAAACCACCTTTAATTACATCTCCGATGCCAAACGACCTCACTCGTTGAGTAGGAGAGCCCTGTGTCACCACTCACTCGGAAAGTAACAATATGAGGAGCTTTTGGTGTGTTTTTCTTTGTCTCTTGCACCCAGAAATAGCTCAAAAGCTCTCCCAGGAGGAGGAATACGTTTCACACAGCCTTATCTGCTGCAGATACTATTTGGGGTGTGACAAAATGACACATCACCGTTTCCTCCTCAGGCTGCCTTCCTTGCAGCCTCTTCAAGGATTTTTTTCTGAGACCAAGTCTATGGCAAGGAGCATAAGGACGGTGAGTGAATCCCAAATTGGTGGCTGAGTGGAAGAAAAGGGGAAATGAGTCCCTAAAAGGACTTCTCGGTTCCCTGGGGGCCGAGATAAGAGCCATGGCGATTTAAAAATAGAGATAAAACAGCAAAACGGCAGAAGCCGTGGCCTGCGCAAGGTGACACCTGTGCACAGCTGGTGTCCTGACTGTATTTCAATCTTCCTCGAGCGTGACGTCTACTGTATGTTTTCAAGATGTTTTCAGTGCTATGATAAACGTCCAGGTGCCTCAGAGACGCGCATGGGTGTCATCTAAGGGGCTGTCCTTTATAATATTTATTAATTTTTTACTGGACAATAACCTCTCCAACTAGAAATGCAGCTCTTTGAAGGCAGGAAGTTGGGCTTCTGTTCACCCCCACAGCGCACACAAGAGTGTCTCACAGATACGCACAGTGACACACAGTCGGTGGCTTCTAAAGCAATAGCCTCTGGCAGTGTGTATTACCTGCCATTTTTGAAAAAATTGAAGAAACCAACTGTGTATCATGAAGCTCGTCCCTGATCTCCATATGCCGGGCCGAGAAGAAAGAGAGGGTCGGACTCTGCAAATGTTTAATTCGTGTCCAGATCACGTGGCCTCTATCAATGTAATTTAATGCAGAATAAGACTGGTGTCTGAACACTGAATAATGCATGTGTAACTTACATAAATATATTTCTTTTTTTGCTGTATTGTGCATACTGAAGTTAAGTTTGGTTTCGATTCTTATCCTTTAGAAGACACTCATTAAATCAGGCATCTGTGTGTTATTTTAAAACACACATGTTATTCCACAGGGAAATATTTGCTGTGTAATCTTGAAATCGTGGATTTAGCCAGATTGTCTGGTTTAAACGTGGTCAAAAATATTATTGCTTTATAGTCACATGATACAAGTTTAAACAACAAACATGAGGTGATTCGAGAGAAAATAGACTTTTATTTCAAGAAGTTAGTCTTACATCATTTAAAAATACTTCCCATCTACTTTTTCCCCATTCTGAATCTCTTTACTGAGAAATAATTCACATCCCGTAAAATTCACCCACTTAAAAATGTACAATTTCTTGTTTTTTTTTTTTGCATCTTCACCAAATAGGACAAACGATCCAAGTTGTTCACATTTTTATCACTTCAAAAAGGAACCCCTTACTTCACACTCATCCCGGTCCACCCCTCAGAGCCTCAGCCCGACGCGACCTCGTCGTCCGCGAGCCATCTCCAGCCTGCCCGGGACACTCGAGATCGGTGGAGTCAGACAGCGTTACAGGATCCGGCATCTCGTGTCCATCACCGGGGATGTTCTCACGGCTCCTCCGTGTCCAAACGGGACCTCCTGCAGCGAGCCCTGAAGGACCAGAGAGCGCATGCGGGTCAGAGCCCCATCGCCCTGGGTAGCTGCACGCTCACGTCTACACAGCCAGCCCTGCGCCCCGGGCCGCGAGCCTCGATGTTTGCACGCAGGTTGAGGTTTGCACGCGGGTCGAGGTTTGCACACGGGTCGAGGTTTGCACACGGGTCGATGTTTGCACACGGGTTAAGGTTTGCACGTGGGCAAACGCTTGCGTCACGCTGAGGGCGGGCAGAGCGCGGTGCAGAGCAGCGAGGGTGACCTCGCATCCCGCGGGTGCTCACGCAGCAGCGGGACCCGGATGTCACCCCGCATAAGAGCCAGCGGGATCCGAACTGTGGGATGGTCCCACAACCCATCGTTTCGGATGTGTCTGGCCGTGGATGAATTTGTGGACACTTAGCTCTGCATCCAGAAAGCATTCTCAGGATATAAATATTGGTGTATGTCTTACATAAATAACCAGTTCTCTCTCCATAAAAAGGAATTAAAGCCGCAGATACACACAGAGCTAGGGAGTCTCTTCTGTCCATAGCTTTATTTTTCTGTGACATGAAATTATGATGTTGAAATGACCGAATACAGCCAATTTGCTTCCCTAGGCCTCGTGAAGCTTTAAGAGTCGGCACACAGGGTTAGGATTTTAGTTCGCTGGACGAGCTCCAGCATCAGAGCAGGATTTTAGAACCGGGGCGTTTATAGCAAGTTTCCTCCTCCTTTTCGGCCTGAGAGAGGATGGTCCATGCGAAGGTCGCTCGCGCCCTCTGGTGGCGTCCTGCAGGTATTACCGCCGTCACCTTTCAAAAGGTCTCGGGATTTGCCGGCTTTTCCCATCGCGGCGAAACCTCTGGGAAGCAGTGATGGAGAATATGCTTCTGTCTGCACAACGGCGACCTACTTCAGACTCTCCCGAGCGGCTCATCGTTATACCGATTTTAATACAAAGCATGACGTTCCCTTAAGAGTCCGCATCTCCGAGACGGTTGACAGGTGGATGCTTTGGGTGGAAGGCTGCTCCGTCCCTGTTACCTCGAGCAAACCCTGACGCAGAAGTATGTCAGGGGCCATCTCGAGACGCTGAAGCGAAGAGGCTGACACAGTGTGACAAGCAGCCCGGCGTGGCTGGTTTCTACCCGGTCGAGCAGAAGATTGCGCAAGGCCCCCGTGAGCACTGACAGCCAGACAGGGTACAGGCGGCCCCCACGTCCCCTGGCGCCTCGGGAAGGGCACGAGGTCCCTGTGCCCTCCCTCCCCTCCCCTCCCTGCCTCGGCCAGCCAGGGACGCGTGGGGACCGACCGCGTGGACAGCGTCGTGCCCATGGGCTCGGAGGAGCGAAGCACACACACCACCCACGTGAGACGAAGCTCGGCCAGACAGACAGTCTGGCCAACGACGACGGTGACGTTCAGGGGTGCGCAGGGCACGGCGCGTCCAGGCAGCGAGCGACCAGGGGGCCGCTCGGATTTCAAAAATGAGTGTGGGGTCTCTATAGATGCTTCTCTGCATCTTAATGTCCGGAATAGAATGATTAGCATCAAACTGAGCTCTGACAGCATCGCCGGGGGGCTTCGTAATTCATACGGTTCTTTCTGTACCGTGTGAGGAAGTTGTCACATCTAAAGAAAGAAGCGAAGGGAGAGAGGAAAGAGGACAGGGTGTCCCCTCTTCATTTTTTCATTGTCTAATCATCTCTCGAAAGCAAAAATAAATTTATTTTTGGTATAAGGAATGACAGGAACAGTAGGGTCTGTATTTATGTCATCAAACGTATCCCCCAAACGTCATTCACAATGGAATTGAATTTAACTCATTCCAAATCAGAAATGAGTTCACGGCAGCGTAACACGCGGTGAGAAACCCAGCGAGCTCTTCCAGACGACAAGCGACATTTACGGTGGAGACACTCGATTCTGAGTCCCGGTCCCTCCGCTTACAACCCGGTGACCTTGGTCACATTGGCTGACCTCAGAGCACGTCAGCATCCTCATCGCTGGCGTGGGAATTGACGCATCTGACAGAGCCACCGTGATGGTTAAGCGAGACCCTGGACGTGACAAAGTCCGGTGACGCGAGGGGCGAGGGACCTTGCACGAAGGATCACACGTGCTCCCGAAAGTCACTTCCACGTGCCGTCAGCCTCCCGCTCGTCCCCGTGGGGGAAATGTCTGCTCGAATCCTCTCTCGTGTCGAGTTCTCCTTTTGTCACTGAGCTGCAAAAGTTCTTAAACATTCCGCATGCTAGGCCTTTGTCAGACAGACATGATTTCCAAATATTTTCCCCGTTTTTATGTGTCTTTCTTGAATTTCTTGATGATGTCCTTTGATGTATAAACGTTTTAAATTTTAATTCCCTTAAGGAGTGAGGACAATGGGCTTTCGAGGGTCATGAAATCTAACTTTTATATATGTGTATGTGTGTGTGTGTGTGTGTGTGTGTATATATATATATATATATATATACATGTTTCTCTTTAAGAGAATTACTGATTGGGATTAAGGCATGTTTTTGAGTCCTCCTTTCAAAGACAATACACGCAATTTTGGGGGGTCTTGTCCCCGTTCTCTTAAATACTCACTCTGATGTTATTATTTTTCTTTTTTTTTTTTTGTTTGACAGCAAAACTTATGTGAAGATAGACCCATAGCGTTATTTCCCTGACTAAGACCAGCACATGTTTTGTGTAAGAAACCGTCATTCTGGGTTAGTATGTCCAGCTCCTGCTGAGATCTCTATCTCCATCGCTGTCTGTCTGTCTCTGTGTCCCTGTCTCCTTGTCTCTGTCTGTCTGTCTCTCTCTCTGTCTCTGTCTCCGTCTGTCACTGTCTCACTATCTCTCTGTCTCTCTGTCTCTCCCCCTCTCTCCCTCCCTCCATGGTACAGTTCTCCTTGAGGCTCTGACACCTGCTTTCCTGGTTTCACTGCCCCTCGAAGCCACGTAAATAAATAAGCGAGCAAAGCGGCCAGCACCTTTGCCTTTCCCGTCTCCCACCACCACTTTCCTCGCCCGTCTCTGGTCCTTGGCTCCTAGGAAGAGCCTGCACACACACTGGGAGCAGGGCCCGTGCCGAGGTGTCCCAAAGAGAAGACGGCATGAACGCGCCTCGATCACTCTGTCACACGGGCAACGTTTACCGATGCTTCGTTGGCAAATGTGGAAACACTTCTTACTAGACTATTACAGAGGTCTCATCTAAGGCATTTGCAGAAGTGCAAAAGCAAGATGCATACAACGCGTGCTCGCACACGCATACGTGCACACACACACACACGCGCGCGCGCGCACACACACACACACGAGATTTTATCCCTCCCAAGTCTACACTGAAAACCACCGTCTGCCTTACAGACTTTACAGAACCCCAAAGCCGGAGGGGACAGCGGACGTTCGGCCATCAGCTGGCTGTGTCCCCTTCAATCGGACAGGACGACGTCAAACATCTCAGCTGATTAGTTTCTCCTCTGACGCCCACCGAAGGGACAGCAATGTCCCAGTTCTGCGAGGACATGAAACAACCCCCCCGCCAGACCTCAGCAGACTGCTTCCACCCCAGAAGCTCTCCATCTGTGGACAGCTGCTTGCTTTCATGTGGGAGAGGGGGTGGGGCGGAGCTGGCAGGAACACGGGGGAGGTCTCTTCACGGTCAAATGTCACTGTGGATTAACTCCTGGCTTCGCAGCGGTATCTGAGGCTATGCCTACAATTATTTGTGAAAAAGGAAATACATCTTGACTCATTCGTGCATATCAGTCTAACGTCAAATTGCGTGAGGCTTCATTCCCGAAAGCTGGAGCTCACAGGATGAGTACCGGAGCTACTCAGTGACCTTGATGGACCTCATGCTTTTCCCCCGGGCTGTCCAGGTCAACTAGCAACACGAATTCTGCTAGAAGTGCTGCTGGAAGAATAGTGGGAGTGACACGTGTCACCCGGCGGGGCCCCTGTGGCCCATGATGCGTGCATTCCCACATACACACCTGTGTGCAAACATCTTTTGAGACGATGGAATTTAAAGGTTGTTTCCCAAGCAATCTAAACTCTAAAACATCCTACCGGAGCAAAGAGAGAAAAAGGAATCACTGTCCAGACACTACTGTCATAGACGGTCTTTCGGATGAATTTTTATAGATTGGCTTGTCTTTGTTTTGTTATGTTTGCTTTTTGTTCACACTTACAGAAGGCATTACGCAATTTGCGTGATACTGGTCCTAACTTGTCTGGTTTGAATCCTCTGTGCCTCTCTGTGTCTCTCTGTCTCTGTCTCTGTCTCTCTCTCTCTCTCTCTTAATGAGAAACAAGTACCATGTTTTCAAAACCTTTGCTACTCCCTCCATGAGTTCCCTGATCTTACCGTGTCTGTCCTGGCTTATTTCTCCTGGGGGGCAGCCAGATTCTGCACCCCGATCCGCTGCAAATTATCCCTGTTTCTGACAATCTGGTTGTTACTCAATTGTGAAAAATTAGTTTAAAAGCGTACACCCCTTATTTTACTAAAGCACAGAGCTTAAGCAGATCAGACAGATCCAACCTAGCGGTGATTTTACACACGAGGGAACCAGAGAGAGAAGGTGACTGGCCAGACCCTTAACCGGGACGGCAGCCGGGCCTGTGACACCCACTCTGTGCACCCTCCCCGCACTGCTTCCCTGGCACCTTTGGGTCACATTTTTGCCATCGAATCATCTGTAGGAAGTGAAGTTTGCCACAAAGCCTACTTTGTCCTTCAAACATTTCCGAACTCCCTACAGCCTTTCTTCCTCTGTGTAGCCGGAGCTGGAGGCGGTGTTCATCAGGGTATTTTATGCAATGCGGATCACTGACTGCACTCTAGCCAACGTGATTGACAGGGGTGGCAGAGCTTGGCCAGCCAGCGCGTGTGGTCTCTGCCTTCGTGGGACTTACAGTTTAGCGAGAGATCAAAGGGAATCCAATGACCCCACAGGGACAGGTGTTATGACAGACACGGGGAAGGGCTGTGAAGGTAAATATGGGGCGTGACCGGAAGACAGAAAGGGAACCTGGGCTGGTCTGGCCAGACTTGACCCGAGGCTGTCGTGGTCCATGTGACATTTGGTGAGAAGGAGCTGAATAGCAAAGGGAGACAGGAGGAGGCGAGGGGCCTGAGCACGGGTCCCAAGGAGAGGGCCGGTGTGACTGTCCCAGGACCTGAGGGGAAGGTGTGGGCTGGAGGCACAGGAAAACGAGTGGGTGAAGAGGGTGGGGAGCAGGGTATTGAGGGGGAGACTCCAAGCCGCTATAGAAACCTTGGGAAAACCTGAGTGTCCGCAAAATAGAGTCTAGGGGTGATGCATACGGTGCAGGTCCACTCAGGGCTCCTTAGTGATGAAGGGATTTCGGGCTCTGCCTGGATGATGAGTGAGCCCTGCCCCTCCCGCACACCTGCGCTAGTTCATCGGGCACGCTCCGCCCTTCGAGCGCCACCTGGCGGCTGGTGGCTGTCACCACGGACAGGCGACATGGATGACAGTGGTTGTCTTTTTTTTTCTTTTTTCTTTTCTTTTTTCTTTTTTTCTTTTCTTTTCTTTTCTTTTTTTCTTTTCTTTTCTCTTCTCTTCTTTTTTTCTCTTTTTCTTTTTTCTTTTCTTTTGTTCCTTTATCCCTTGTTACTTAAAAAAGAAAAATTACCATGGACTCTCTCAAATACTTCTACACAGATATAGTAGAGACCTCGTTCTCATCAAGATGTACATTGTCGTGAAGGATAGAATTCAGGAGTGAAGAATATCTGGGCCACGCGAAATAACACTGTCATGTGCCCCTTTCACACGTGTCCAGTAGAATGTAAATGCTATGGCAATTTCATAGTCACTTAATTGTTCAAAACTTGAAGAGGCTTCTCTTTCAAAGCCAGTGGCTTTGCCCGGACACTGGATTCTGGGTGCTCTCCCCACTGCCTGCCTGCTCCTCACACTCACAGCCTCTCCAGCCTCTACACCACAGAGCTGAACATGCGCATTTAATCTTAAAAATCCCCTACACCCAGAAGGCATTAGAATTAGACTTTATGTTACATTAATTTATCATTGCCATTATTATTAGCAAAAACGTATTTAAAAAGCAAATTTATATGTTTCACGAATTATTAGATATAAAGAGTGAATTTTAATTGGAAATGAGTCTCTCAATTACTTTTAGAGTAATTTTTATATCAGTGTATTAATACTATTTCCTGCTAGAATGGTGTAAGACTGTGGCCAATTTTATTTCTATCTTATTGGTTAAAAAACCTGTTTCAGAAAGATAGGCATGAAACGAATTTCATTTCAACGATGTCATCACTTTCTTTGAACCCCCTTCCAGATATACTCCAAGTGTCACAGAGCCATCTATGAGGTAAAATTATTTTTCATAGTCTGCCCTATGACAACTTGATGAAGTTCTGTCAGGAAAAATAATTAAAAGGCTTTAACATGGACAGAAAAATTACTTTGTGCTCTTTCAACTCAGCGGACCTTGAGGAGGAGGTGTTATCTGATCTTACAGGCTTCCGAGCTTCTCGGTATTTTTGACTGAGCTATTTTGTAACTCGTCAAGTTGTAGAACACCGAGTAAGGGGACTGATTCTTTTGCAGAGACATTCAAAGGCATTCATTAGCTGGAGCTTCCGCTAGTTCCCACTCTTAAGAAAGATGCTCCCAGCGTTACACGGTGTGCAAGTGGTTTGCACCTGTCACAAATTCATGTCAGCCTCCTGAGTCCTCGGCGAGTGTGTCCACCTTCCCGCTGCTCCTGGAAGGGCTTTTGCTTGCACTGGTCCCATAATGAGTCAGGTGATATCTCTACCTTGTGTTTATTTTATCATCAAAGAGAGTCACGGTTTTACCTTTCTTAGAAATTAGCCTCTAATCGTTCTGAAGCTGCCCAGTTGACCCACCTGTCAGAGCCGGGTAGATGGGTCACCAGAGAAGGGGTCACCTGACTTCCTCAAGGTCACTTATTGCCAAGCAGCAGCAGATCTAAACCCAGTTCTGTAGGGTCCTTGTTTGTTTTTTTATGTCATTGTGGGGTTTGATTTGTTTCTGGTTCACACATGACCAATGAATTGTTTCCTCTTGGTGCCACGATGCCCGGGGATTTGGTTATAGGTTGTGACTGTCGACAGGTGATAGAAATTATTTATAAGTAAGAGAACAGAGACTCCAGTGTCTTAGTATTTTTGTCTATTTGTTATTTTGAGCCCAAATCACTTAAGAATTTGAAGCCCACTGGGAAAGAAAAAATCACTGAGATTTGACCTGGTGATTTTTTTACTGGTTTCTGTGCTTACTTTTGACCTTGGCAGATATTGTAGGACTAACACTACCTACACTTGGTTTCGATGTGTGCACACGTCAGAAATGGTGTGAATGTAACATGTTTTCCCATGTATGGGCAGTGTTAATAATTAGATTCTAACTCTATTAATGGAGCTTTGTCTTCATTTATTCAAAGTGGCAAATAAATACTATATACATTTAATATAACAAAATTTTTAATATAACTTATGTCTACTCTGTGGAATAGATGGTTATGAACATTCCGTTTCTGTCCTGTGACATGATATTGGCAAGTTTCGAATCCATGAGCAGTTCATTTCAGCTTTTCTAATCGTTTTTATATATGTCTCTCTTGGAATTATTTTGTTGAGCCAGTTTTAACGGTTTGCTTTTTCAAATCTTCGACGTGAATTCATTTGACAATTGTGTGAGGTACGTGATTTTATCTTTTGTGTTAAATAATTCCGTCACAGTCCTCCTTCGGTATTTTAAAACTTTTAACTGGAACCCATTTGAGGGGTAAAAGAATGTGTTCCTTCGTCGTTAAAGTCACTCGCTTTCTCAACATCTACAGCAATGCTGGGACATGTTGCTTTATTTAAGGCGCAGATGCACTTGTGTCCGTGGGCAATGCAAACCGTTAAAGTCAGGATTCCCGGAGGTGAATCTTTCTTTGCAAGGTGATAAAGGGACACTGAAGGGGTGCTGGGCAGGAGGCAGCCGGAAGCAGGAGCGCACACACCTAGGGCTGTCGTGCTCATTACTGAGTGAACAAATATAGGTAGAGCACTTAGAAAAGCACCCACAGAGGACAAACCCTCAACCCCAGTAAGTGTTTGCTTGTATTATTTACTCTGTATAAACAGAGTCTGTCCCAAAACTATTCAAAAGAACATCCTACAGTGGACTTATTGAAAAATGATACAATACCCTCACTTATGGGAAATTTTATATGATGGTAGACATTGAAGACACGTGAATTGAACAATTGGTATCCTCCAAGGGAAGAAATTACTTTTTTTTTTTTTTGGAACAACTTTTTCAGAACATAATGTATTTAAAACTTGAAATGATTCACTCTCTTCATGCCACAATTTCTAGTTCTGTTCACGTAGAAACGGACGCTGGTCCATGTGGGCGGCCTCCGGGTTAAACTCCCACGGTCACATGTTCTCTGCCCGACTCGGGGTTTAACTCTGCTTCGTCCCCCGCCCGTCTGGATGGCTGCGGCTTATCCGCGTGCCACGCAGGAGGGGCGCGCTGCCCCAGATGCTGCGCAACGAGAAGAGCGAGTGTCCCAGTTTTATGCTCCTTCCAGACTGCGTTTTCCTGCTGAGTTGGTGTCAGGCTGCGTCGGATGCTGCTGTGGCCATGGCTGGCCGTTGTCGTGGGCGGCTGTTGTCGTGGGCAGCGGTTGTCACGGGCGGCTGCTGTCGCGGGCCGTGGTTACTCACAACTTAACAACTCGCAGCGTGCACCAAAGTTCTTACCTTCTCCTCACGCAGCTGACATTTCACACCCAAATCGAAAGGCTGCTTTCGTGACTGTTAAACTTAATACTGTAAAATTCACTCTGTTGTTCAGAATTGTTGAGTGCTTTTGGCATCTTTATTCTGTTGTGCTGCATCTCTTCTCTCATATCTTACATTGAAATATATAAAGAATGGATGTCTAGGCTCTTGATATAATATTCAAGTTATTAATAAATAGGTGGAAAAAGACAAGGACAAGGTCAAGAATCACTTTTACCTCACAGAGACATCCAACTGATATCTATTATCTCACTCCCTACCATCCAGCCATCCATCCATTTACTTATCCATCCATCCATCCATCCATCCATACTTCCATCCATGCATCCATCCATGCATCCATCCATCCATCCATCTACCTATCCATCCATCCATCCATCCATCCATCCATCCATCCATCCATCCA
>PVKZ01004223.1:0-74231 GCA_004027375.1 Macroglossus sobrinus | reverse complement strand
ATCAATCAGAAGGATGAGGCCATCCTTAGGGAATTAGTGCCTTTATAAGAAAGGAAGAGACACAGATTTTTTTTTTCTCCACTATATGAGGATGAAGCAAGAAAGGTCTCTGTTTGCAAACGAAGGTGTCTCCACCAGGCACCGAGTTGGCTGACACTTTGATCTTGGATCTTCCAGCCTTTGGAAATTAAAGAAATATGTTTCTGTCCTTGTTCAAGCCCCCAGGGGATGGCTTTCTGTTAGAGCTGGCAGAACTGGTTAACACGCAGCCAGAGCTCACTAAATCCCAGCCATCGCGAGTGTGTGGTGACGACATTGTGTTTTGTGCATCTATAAGATCGATGGCGTCCTCAGCACATGGCCAGGCTGACCCACGTGAAGAGTTATTTCAATTTCTTTACACAGAGCAGGACTCATTGTGGCATGGTGCAGACGAGCTTCCGGTAAGTTCCACGTGACTCTCAATCACTTGGAAGAATTCATCCACAGACACTCCGGTTAGTGGGGAAGCTGGGCCTAGGGGAGCACCTTTCTTGTGTCCTAGAAACTGTGCGGTTGTCAGCGTGTCTCCTGGCCGGCCTTCCTTCCGTGTCATTCAGATGAGCATCACCTGTCAGATTTACCTAAGTAGCCTCTGTATTAGAACCACACTTAGCCTCCTCCTGACGACTGACTGTGCACTGTTCACACATTTTCCTAAATAAAGCTTCATACTTTTGGCAGCATGTGGATCTTTGAAGTGTATGGTATAAAATCTTAGGGCTATGGAAATACACTTGTGGTATTTATTTTTGTTTGTTTGTTTGTTTGAAACGGAAAATTCATCTGATAACAAGATACTCTCTGTTCTCTCCAGCAGATGTCTCTCTCAGCCTTTCTCAAGAGTCCGGTGTGTACAGTGGGCAATGATTTTTTTTAAAAGCACTTTCTGTGGATGGATAGTGATACTTTCCACTCCCTCAGCATCATGTATTCAAATCATTAGGGAAATAACTGTCCTACTGTTTATACACAACTTTAAATAAAACTGGAGAATGCTTCGGACGGTCACCAAGGCTGGAGGAGCTAATCGTCATTCTCGATGCTGACCGAAGGCGTAGGAGAGAGAGGCTGCACCTGCCCAGACACCTGTAATCTCTAGTTCCACTTCGTTAAAAGCGGGAAGGGCAGATCCACTGTGTTCCAGAAACATGCGTTCGTGCCTGCCAAGCCCGGCGGGGAACAGACTCGGCCCAACCCCAGGCGGCCGCCTTACTTGGCAGCCAGCATCTGGCGGCTGCTGCAGGGGAACAGCTGGCCTGCTCCTTGAATGCAGTAACGGGAGTCCTGAGAGCCGCGTAGGAAGCTGCGCACTTGAAATGCTGTTTCCTTCCCATTTGTTGCCACTGAATGTGGAGTGAGACGATGTGGGGTGTGGGGGAGAAACGCTTTGAATGACTCTTCCCCACAGGGTGGTTTTCCCTAATCACTCAAATCTGCAAAGTTCATAAATCTCCCCTCCCCCATTTTATAAGAGAAGCCACAAACTGGATGGAAGTTAAGTGAGAGAATCAAAATCCAGCATCTAGGACTTGAAATCCAAAGTCACATCTGTGTCACTCCATGTCAACCTCCCTCCATCCCAAAAAGGATCTCTGCTCTAAACCCAAAAGGACCTGGTTGTCTTCTCTGAGTTATTTAGAGTGTGTCCCATGATCCATCATATATACGTGGGCTCAGCAATCACCTAAATTGTATGACGATCACTTCAATAGTTTACTGTGAATGTTATGAACCTTTTTTTTTTTTAATGCTAAGTTTTTGAACTAACCCTCTTGCAAAGTGAAGATGAACATAGAATCAGTAATCCAGCTTATCTTGGACAAAGGGTTTGGACACCCTAAGATTTCTGCAACTCTAAAACGTGGAAGGTTTTAAGATTTTACTTATCATACGTCTTTTAAGTTAGATAAACAGAATCGCATTTCTTTGAAAGCCTTTCTCGTCTTCAATTATTGATTCTGCCCACTAAAATATCTTTATACCGGTGATAAGAAGGAACAACAGGAACCCAAGTGAACCACATGCCTCTAGATGATGGATAGTGAAAGTTAAAGCATGAAAGCCAGATTTTAGCTTTTATCCTTTATAAAACAAATCTCTCCCCAGCATAAAATTATATCGAAGGTACCCATTTCAGTGTGAAAGGTTCTAAATTGTATTCAACTTTCTTCAGTAAAAGGAAGTGAACTAAAAGTTTTATGCTAAACAAACTGGACAGTTTTGCCTTAAATAATGAAATAGCACCAATTGTCATCTCAGCGAGAACAGCGGTTGTAGAAACTGAACGGGCCATCGACAGAGACACGATTTTCTTTTGCTGCTGATACTTGAAATCACCGAAATCGGGTTCAGAGGCCAGTGGGAAAGAGCTGTAATTATAATAATGTCTTGTCAAAAAAGCATTGTTTTCTACGCTTCTCAGTTCTACATCAATCACCTATGCTTTCGTGAAGTATTAGATTACTTGCAGGAGTGATGTAAGCATGTTGTTTTACATGGCAGCGGTCCCCAACTCATTTTCTCTGGGACTTGACCCTGTAAACTCGTTGTTGTCCCTTAAAAACAACACAGTCCCAGGCTCTGAAAGGTCTCATGGCTATGGAAGAGATGACTCCACCATTTTTTTGAACTATCAAGAATAGGACATTTACTTTTCTAATAAATTCATGGGAACGTCATGCCTTGTAGGTATTTTTTTTTTTTAAGAACCATACAGAGGACTTCTACTTTGGGAAAGATGGAGCTGAATAACCTTTTCCCCAGTTCCTTCTGCTAAGCACGAATATGACTCCGAAGGTTGCAAATATAAGAAGGCCCCCAAAATGTAGAGAGAGGGTGGCAGACCAGCTGAGACTCCAGGAACGAGTCCACCGGGTTCCTGGGTTTTCTTTTGCCTTCTAGATCCCAGACTCGAAGCCAAGGAAACCCACCAGTCACCCAGAAGCACGCCTGCACGCAAAAAAGAAACCACCCAGCAAAGTCCGCTCTCTCTGGCCAGAGGCCTGGAAGGAGGTGCCTCGGAAGAGAGAACATTTTAGACACTCATCTCTGGACTTCAGCATTTCCCACAGGAGAAGATGAGGTCTCGCCCTCCATTGCCAGCGAAGGGAGCAGAGGGCTGAGATTCCTGCCCTCGGCAGGCTCATAAGAAACTCCCATCGAATACGACGATGTGGGCAGATTGACAATACAGGGATGGAAAATGCTCCACCACGCAATCAGCAATGGGAAGAACACAGAAGCGGCGGCATGAAAATCAGATGGACAGCACAGTAAATTACCGGGACGGAAAAGGGCGTTGGACAACGATCCACCGAGAAGTTGCCATAGCAACCCAAACGTGTGTGTGTGTGTGTGTGTGTGTGTGTGTGTGTGTGTGTGTGTGTGTGTCAGGCGACACACCCACAAAATACGATAGTGACGCAAAAAAGGTGGAACTAAAAGAAGAAATAGACAAATTGGAGACGTTAACACTTTTATCTCAACCACCGAAAAAACTAGATAGAAAATCAGCAAGGATGGAGAACTCAGCGAGATCTAACCCATACTCAGAAACGTCCAGCCCCAGCGGGGACACGCCCTCGCCAAGTCCCCAAGGCGCATGCTCCAAGGTGGACCTCACCTGGGTCGGGAAATGCATGCACCTCGGTCAACTAAAAACCACTGAAGTCACACAGAGTGTGCTTCTTGGCCACAGAAATCGATAAGAGAGAGAGAGCAGGAAAATCTCCCAACACTTGGAAGCTCAAAATATCCTTCTGAATAACCCATCAGCCAAAGAGGGAGTCCCCAGGGAACTGAAGGAAGGTCTGCCTAGATCAGAATGACACCACCAAACAGAACATTCCTAGGATTTAAAGAATGATCCTCAGAGGATGAAAACAAGTCACCGAACTAAGATTGATCACAGCAAGCTAACGCTGCATCCATGTCTGACACAGAATATGTTTCTTAAAATTTTGATGTGATTCACCTGCCTTTAATTATCCTTTTTTGCAGTATGTTGTGTTAATAACCATTGTCGAGTACTCGTTTTTGTGGCGGTTTGAATTTTTATTGTGGTCTGCACACAGAAGAATGTCAGCGGACAGTCCACACATAACTACTCTGCTTCAGAAAAGTTAATCCTTTTACAAGTTCTTACTTGCCCTTCTTGGGAATACGCTGTGACCTCAGAGCAGCTTCCTTTTCTGAAGGAACACGACAGATTTAATTCTGCAACTCTGGGGACAATAGAGCAGTTGAGCTTCCAAGAGGAAAGGAAGACAGTCGAAGTACTTTCTAAAAGTCTGACAAAACATTTTAGAGCCCTGAGTTACTGTTTTGGGGGGTGAATGAGTTCCTGGCCAGAGTTCCGAGGTGCGTGTGGAGGCTCGCACACCGATGAGTCATTAAAGAAGTAAGTCATAAAATAGTAAACGAAAAAAATTTTTGTAATTTAAGGTATTTTTTTTTTGTTGTTGTTGTTGTTGTTTTTTACTAGGATTGGAAAGAAACATCGTGCATGGTGAGAAAACAGTGATAGGACCACAGAGATAAGCGTTATTTATATCAAGGCCAACATTTTCAATCCCATATTGTTTTTCTAAAGCGATATGCATTCATCAAATATGTCTCATGCCTAAATAATTGGATAACAAAGGTAAAAAAAAATCCACACACCTCATCCGAGGACTATACAAGGATTTCCAGAGGAAGTCGGACTTTTCTTTCTGGCAGCAATTAAAAAGCATGAAATGCCTTTACCTAATTTCATCTACTGATTTGATGGCCTATCGTTTCTGGAATAAAAACAGAGTGAAGCAAACGCATCGCTCCTGTCTGAATTATAAACAGAATCTCGACGCTGATTCTAAGAGGCTCACATTCAGTCCCCAGAGCTCACGGTCGTTTGAAACCTCCAGAGCCTCCGTGGGCGGCCGCCCTGCGTTCACCTGCGTGGGGTCCCCGCGGGCGGCCGGGCGCTGATTTGGGTGAAGGAGCGTCAGCTGCATCGCATCCTCTGCCACTCACCGGTGACCCCTTGTCTCTCGTTCCCTCTCTTGTAACTACACACAGGTGAGCTCGCTTGCTGAGAAAGGGAGCATCGCTTTAGAGTGAGTCATGCTGAGGCCACCCCCTCGTCGGTGTGCGGGGGGTGGCGCGTTACCTGGGCAGTTCCTCACTGGAGAACACCTGTTTGGGGTGTTTGCTGGGAGTGCTCGTTTCTGGGTTACAGTTTAGCAGTAAACGCCATATACAATGCTACTGAACGGCGTAATTGTCACTGCCTGGGGTGAAAAGCTCATGTCTTGAATTAATACTCGGTGGACTCTACACCGAGAAAGGAAATTTGGGGGGAATTGCAAGGATGAAATTGAGATGAGATCTAGTTGGGGTTAAAAAATGATGAGATCTAGTTTAGGTTAAACAGTTAGAGGCCACAAATCTAGAAACTAAGATTTGTCATCTTTCTCACCAGAAAATCAACAACTCTACCATCTTATATATAATTTCTTTGTCTCAGACAACCGATACTTACAACCTCATTATAATTCGAAGCCAATACAATGACTACAGTGCTATTATATGTTTAATAGATGAAAAATCAGAGAGATAAATGATGACACACCAACTAAGTGCCTTCCAGACCATCCAAATTTCCTGCTGGGCGACCCTCTTCAAAATCTTCTGAGATCCTTTTGATATTTTTGGAGCCATTTGTAAAGGCTCCATCTATCCTTTGAAATAGAACTTTAATTACTTAGGTCCATGTAGACATTTTTAGAAATAAAAACTAGACATAACCCATATTAACGTGCCCATAAGCTATTCCTTATAATAAAGTGAAAACGATCCTTATCACTTAATAACTGTAACCAATACCCTTCTCAGCAAAACAACAGAACATTTTCTAAAATATATATATATATAAAGCAACATGTAACACCTCAATGCACAGTTGAGGTGCAAAGCCAGGCTGTGTTGGTCTGATGGCTTCAAAAGCAGAAAATGCAACGGTTCGCAGAGAAGTTGTAGAGAAAGCATGAAAGTGGGAACGGAGGGCTGGAGAGAAGCTCTAGGAAATGACAGAACACGAGTCTTTCCATGGAAAATTGTCCCCCAAAGTCTGTAATTTGCGGAGTCCAAGAAGAGAGACAAAATGGGAAATCCCTGATGTCTGAATGTGTGTTGGGGAGTCAACACCACGAAACACTCCCCCGTGGTCCTCGGCTCTTCAGAAAAGTCTCATTTACGCACAAATGATGCCCTGGAGGAAATGTCCTTCGGGAGACGTTTTGGGCCCCGGAAGTCACTCTTCTTCTCTGCTCTTCACAGACGATGCATTGGCTCCATGTGAATTCCAAAATAAAAACTTACACGTGACTTAGGAAAAATGGTTTATTTACAGTGTCGTATAGAGTATAAGAAAGAGCTTCCAGTGCATTGTCATTGGACCTCAAAGGCGATAGGGCGGAGAGGAGGTGCTGTAATACATATTTTTACAGATGAGGGAACCAAAAACTCGGGGCCACTATAGTAAGTACAAACTTCTTCCGGCAAAACATACTATGTCGAATACAGGGTCAGGGGCTGCCGGCCGCTCTGGGTGAACCACTTGGGTTCAAAGCTGGGTTTATCACTCCCTTCTGGGCAATCTCAGAAAACTTACCCTAACTCTCTCCTCACGTACGATGCATTATAACAATAACCACCACTACTGTCACAAGTATTATAATAAGTCACAGAATTGCTAAAACAACTAATACATGTAAAACACTCAGAATGGTGTTTAGCATACAGCATTCAATTTTTGTCTTTTTTTTCCCTGTATTATTTTGAATTCCTTTACTTATTCTAGCCTCCTTCCATTTAGCAAACACACAGTTGTCCAAGGATTCTACTTACAATACAGTTTTTAATGCATACTTTGCTAAGAGACATTAAAATAGTCTCCCCTGAAGAAAATGTGACTTCCTTCGAGTGGCATTACATGCGCTCAGAAATCATGACATGTAATGTCAACCTGTTCTTCCAACTATGCTTGTTGACTCTCTTTTGTCTACTCCTGGGATCCAGCCCAGCTCAAACGCAGCCCCCACCCCCGAGACGGCTCCCTGTCCAGTCTTTCTGGGTAGAAACTTCTCGATCCACTCAACAGTGATTTCCAGCTTAGAAACACCACCACTCATTAAGCCCCCCTTGTCCCCTTGAGTACATAACTCTATTCCCATATTTATGCGAACTTCTTTATCATAAAACGTCATCTGTATTACATACTCTTGGCAGTCGAGTCTATTTTTATCTTCCATACTAAATTAGAAGGAAGTAACTAATTAGCTTTTCGAGAGATGGAAAACTTAGCAAATCATCTCAGGCTACATTTTCCTTATCCAGCTCCTCCAAGCACCTCTTCTCCATAAGGCTCCAGAAACTCCATTCCCCTCCACATGGCCACTGTAGACTGTGCTGGCTCAAAAAAAAAAAAAAAAAAAAAGGCTGACTGTGTTCATGTTAAACTTACCTTATGAGCAAGTGAATGAAGAGTACACATCTTATAATGTGAGATGATAGCAATGTTGTCTTTTAAACAATTTACGTGTTATGTTTTCTGGTCAATTGTATATTTTGTGTCCATGTCTGTGACTATTATTTAGGAGGGCAAAAAAACAATGAATGTTTAAATAAAAAAAAAATAAAACAGAGCTTGCAGAGGTGACAGGAGTTGGGGACAGGTAAGAGCGTGTTGACTAAACGATGATCGTGGGTTCCAGAAGTGGTTTCATTAAATGATCCTATTAGAGCAGGAGTAAGAACCTTCTAGAAATCAGTCCTAGTAAATGCCAGAAGTCTGAAGCGTGTTGCGTTTGTTCACACCCACGAGGAATTACATACATATTAAGAGTGTGATTCTTTAATAACACACTAGGAAGCACAGACCCAGAGGACACAATGAAAAATAACGAGATGTTAGGAGTGTCTGACATCAATCACCCATATTTCTTTCATTGCCCTATTTGATTGATTTGAATGATATAATTCAGTTTTTTTAAAAATCCATAATACAACTTAAGTGAACTCATTAATAAAATGAATCAGGATAACTCTATATTAACAAAGGGCCTCCTATTTATTAAACAGGTTTTTTTTTTTATTTTATAAAAACACACCTCTTGTTATTTTAACAATATAATTTATTTTGCTACTTTATTCAAACTTTAAGAGAAGCATAATAAATAGTAATTAAATGGATAAGATATTAATAGTTAATTTAATCTTTGATCTTTTTGCTCTGTGGAACAAATAGTTTAAGGACCTCTGTGTCATGAGTGACACAGACAGGAGCCAAGGCAGGGAGAGGTGAGCAGCAGACAACACGAAAAAACTAACTAACACGCTTCGGTGAAGTGACACAAACCAGAAACCCACTTTTCAAATCAGAGACATGTAGGATCCAGAGAATTTTCAAGCTTTTGTTTATTTAACCCCACCCGCCCCTCCCCCATTGGAGTCTGACTTGTTTTCATCATCAAAATATACAAACTTCATAAGAAGATAAAATGTTATTATTTATCACCAAAACATCAAAAAAAATATGTGCTATTACTTTAATAAAGGTATCAGGAACCAATATCGTATTTTGCAATTGAGTGTGAGAGTCTGTGGCTGAGGAAAATCCGTTCGTGGAATTTTTTTAAAAAGCTATCAAAGTTGAGAAAATTCAGATTGCTAAGGGATAAAAAAAGTAGGAAAACTGAATGCAATAGCTTACGTGACTATTCAGATAATGCTGAAGACGTGACTTTATTAAACACCAAGAATAACAGTTCACGGCATCAGACTCAGTGAAATACTTTTAATGGAAAATAATAATAATAATAATAATAATAATAATAATAATAATGTGAAACAGAAAAGCAGCATCTATCTCCACAATGTGGACTGTTCTTTAAAAGTCCAAAGATCCTGATCTTTGATTAGGTTTATAGCCTTGTTTTAATCATCTAACCAAATGGAAGTGATTTATGGCAAAGCAAACATTACATATCTATGGCACAGTCTGATGCATAAAAATGGCATGTGGATAAAATCAGGTACAAAAAAAAAATCATATTTCCAAATCAGCTCACCGACCCTGAATTAGGCAACTAAAAAAGTACCTGGAGAGAAGTAAAAAAAGCTGAATTTGGGGTTTCGTAGGTATTACCTAAAATGGCAGGCCTCCCAGATTTCGAAAGTGAATTCAAACAGAGAGAAACAAAACGAAAAATGGCTATTTTCAAGTTAACTAACATAGCGTGCAATTACATTATGGAAAACGACTTGTGGCATTAATAATAAAGCACTTATGTTAAGTAATATTCGAATTCACTTTATCAAAAATAGAATTATTTCTTAAAATAACTTGATTTGAAATACATCGAAACACTTCACAAGCCTTGAAACACCTCATGCCTTGGTCTCCCTGGGTCTCCCCATCTGAAGGTACCCCAGAGTTTGATGATATTCAGGTGACATGGTCTGGAATAGTCTGTAAACAGAAGTTTTTAACATATGGATGGATTTCAATACTGGCTCTTAAGGACCCTCCCCCAGGAGCCCCCAGGGGGCATCTCCCGGGCATGCTGGGCCCCCACTCCTAAGAGCAGGCATCCAGAGTTAGCCACGGGACAACAGAAGCCCTCCAGGCCCCCGCCTTAGCGTCATCACTGTCCGCTCGCCTGATTTGCCAAGGCCCATTGCTAAGCATGTCCCAGTATTACCACTAAAAGGCCGATTCTTCATTTGAAATATCTATTTTTTTATTTTCCTATGGAGTTTTTGTATATTACATATATGTAAGCCATCCATCTTTACCGTTATAGTTAATGTAGCTGGATTTTCCTTTTTCAAGTCTCTCCATTAGTGGATTTCTGGTACAAATATCTTCTGAGCAGCGAAGCCGCTGGTCAGAAGAATTCTGTAGACCTAGGAGGCGCTGGACTTAGGGAGGGTCAGCCTGTGGGCGGCTGGCTGCCTTGCTGCTGTTATAAAGAAGCTTGACATGAATATCCTACTTTCTTGAGATGATTCATTCAAAGTGTACAGGTCCCTATAAAGATTTCTGAATAAAGTAATATAAAATATGGTTAATTGCTTCAAAAAAATAACCTCTGGAGGCATTACGTTTGAATTAAAAGGCCTAAAAGTAGGCGTGTTAGTAAATAAACCAGTCGAGTCGATTTATTTAAAAAGGCTGAATTTTAAAGCAAGCAATGTGTATAAAAATACATAGCAAAATAAAAAACCAGTCTTTATTATGTTCAATATTTTTTTTTTCTATCCGCTGGTTCATCAAATTCATGGGAGTGATTATATCTGTGGCTTGACATTTTTTCAATATAGATTATTGAGAATTGTTATAATTCTTGAATTTTTTTATCATTAACATTTTCTTGTCCATTTATTTATTCTTGTGACTTAGATGTAATGGGATTCATAACGGCGTGTGTATGTGAGTAATTCGTCTATTGGGTTCGTAAGTCTTTGATTTACAAGGCTTGAGCCGTGATAGATCAGCCTGCTTTGCTATTTGACTGACAGAATTCTAAAGAATTCAGCAGTTTGGGGACTATTAGTAAGCAGATTAATAGTAATTCTGGTCTTTAAATTTTATTTTCTAAAAATACACGTTCAATATTTTAAAAGTGCCCAATCACTGAATCAAACTTGTAGAGTGTGTATATAATTCAACGGTAATTAAATATATGATTTTATTTATATTAAACACATATGAATTAGTATGATTTCAGGTATCATATGTGTGCCTTAGCATCAGAACAACTCAGGTGGTGTAATCTGGGTCATAAAATGGCCTGTGATTTTTAAAGCATTTAAAAAGGACTTTCCTGTTCTGAAACAAGAATATAATTCATAAAAGTTTGGGGACATTGGCCTCGGTGCTAAGGGACATCCTCTAGCCTAAAATGTGGGAAGAGCTGATACGAAGTGTGCACTTATGTCAGTCCGTTTTTCATCACTCCAAGAGAAGAAAACATTTCTCTTAACTCAAGTTAGGAAATTATTATACATTTTATATATCTTTATATAAAAAGTTACAAGTAGCAAGCATATGACACAAAGAAATGGAAGGGTAACAGGAATATTCCAGAATGCATGCTTTTTACAATGTGTCTAATAAAAAGGATATTTTTTTCCAACTCAAATATCCAGAACGGACATGCAGTTAATTTCTCAAACTGTCGATTCAATCATATTGCTAAGTGCTTAATCAAAAAACATCTCTATCGAAGGGTAAAAATGGTAAAATACCCGATTTCAAAAACTGTTTCTGAAACTGGGTATTTCCCTTGGATATGAAACAAAAAAGAGGTACATAGGAAAGACCAAAAAAAAAAAAAAAGAGATTGTTCTTATTGCAATCTGGTCATTTTACTCGTCCCTTCTGGCCGCACTGAATCCTAACACGACGACAGGTGTTTTTATAGTCCGTCCAATCTCTAGCTGGTGTCCCCACGGTCCACACTTCCGCTTTCCACGGTGGCGTGTTCCAAACCACTCGGGAACGCACTAGTCTCAAGCAGTCTATATAATGAAAACAACGTACATGTAACACCAAGTTCATCCAAAACTGTGTTTTCTTTTTTTTTTTTCACATATCACACAATGTACAACATAGAAACACAGTGAAACTGACATTAAAAAAAAAAAAAAAACCAAAAAAAACATTGGGATAAGTCTGAATCAGGAACTCATTTCTTCTTCAAGTTTCCAGAAAAAATCTCAAAATGTATTTAAATACTAAGGAGCACTTGGTGGCCAGCAACCAAATTACGAAATGGACACATCACTGTGCAGCGGGCGGGGTGTCTTGCCGAAGAAATGACAAATGTCTGTAATTCTTAAGTTTGGATAAAGGCAGTGGAATGAATTTAGAAATATGTCCACTTTTCACAATTCACTACAGAATTTTCTTTTCACAGTCCCCATGTTTGTATAAAGAGTTCTTCTCTGAAAATAAAACACAGTTAAAACATTTTCTCCCAGTGAAAACGGCATACAAACACACCAATTGATCATGGTGATACAGAGCGTGGAAAGGCATTCCCCTAACTCGAGAATAGTGGATATGTCTGAAGGGTTTTTAAAGCGATTAGCTGTCAAGCAAATTTCATTGGAGACAAATTAGTCTGGTCGAGACAGACGATCGAGAGCTATGAGTGCAGCCATTGTGATACCCAGTGACACATTAGATGTACACAGAGACAAGTGGCGTTTATGAACATGATCAAGCATTCAACATAACATGCTGGATTTAACTCTGATGAAATAACCTACGTACGCATGCAAAAAGAAGAGTGCACGAATTCTATGAGAACCACCAAACACGTAGTGTGTGAGTCTGGAGTAAAATATCGCCAAGTTAAATCAATCAGATTATTATCAATTTTCTATACTGACATCAGTTATATGGAGATAATATTCAATTGTTTTCAATTATGAAAACCTTGGCTTTCTTCTGGTAGTACTTGGAAGAAATCGCTAATTTTAGTATCTTTACCTTAAAATGTAAAATGTGTCAATTAAACATCCTTTTGAATTGCCTCGTAGTACAATGCTTGATGGTAACAATATTAACATTGATTTTAAAGATACATGTATTAAGAATCATTCTTCCACCAGCATTGACTCCATAATACTTTTCATTATGAAATGTTAAGAAACATGTATCTCAGAAAGGGATGAATAAATAGCTCATTCCCTTAAAAAACAAAAACAAAAACAAAAAAACAAAAAAAAACAAAAAAAACGACAAGACAATTGCAACAAAACAAAACGGAACAGAATACACCAAAGCAGAAGGAGCCAAGGGCGTTTGCTTACCTTGAACTTGCTTTTTAGACCCTAGTTGTATTGTATTCGGATTCGTGTTTGCTTAGAGACCCAATGAGGCAGAACCTGGAATGTTACGGCTATTTCATTCAACAAATATTTGCACGGAAAAATAAATATGCACACAATTCCTCAAAAGCATTCGTAAAAATTCATAAAACTATGGAAATTGGCTTTTGCCATCGGCATGCAGAAAATATTAAATCCACTAAAATACTTCAGGTTTCGAAGATGTATGATGAATCGAGAAGGGACGAACATTTCTAGAACAAACCGAATGCCAAGAAATACGCAAAACGAAACGTAAGTGGATTGGACTTGGGGGTCTAAAATAATGATTTCCCTAAATTTAAATTTGCTTTCCTCAAAATTTTTTACTAATTTTAGAACTAATAATACAATACAGATCATACTGTCTTTATATTAAAAAAGAGAATGAAGGCAATATTCCTACTAATCTTTGCTACATTGAAATATAAATATTGAGTCTTTTAGCAGACCATGCTATCCTATGTGATTTGTGATATAAGGACTATATGATAACGTTGAAAAAAGTATTTTCATTTTTCTACCAAAAATATAATACGTTACATTGCAAAATATGCTATTTCTCCATTAAAATTAGTTAACAAGATGGGTTCACCACCTCAGTGAGGCGATGCTTTCCCATCATCATCTCGGATATTAAAAACTATAAATATCGGGGCGTCTGTGACCGCGTGGAAACAAATGAGCCACGTCCATGTGCAAAATGGATTAAAACCGTTGATGGTTATAGAAATAAATACTGTATTTGTGCAGAGATAAGTAACAGATCTTTGGTCTGCGTGTGTCCGCACACACGTACGCCCGTGGGATTTCAAGAATAAGAGAAAGAAGACCCAAAAGCAGCCGAGACGCTACGGTTTAAACCGCTAATGACAGGAGCCACTGAAAACCGGGAGACGACTCGGACTCTCCCGGAGGCGTCTCGGTCCTCAGGCTACGGGTGACATCAGAAACCCTACGGATACTGACCGCTGGACGGCCTTGTCGTGCCGGGACAGCCGGTGGCTGGTGGTGGGCACCTCGTCGGCGTCGTCGATGTCGCAGGCCTCGGCGGCCTCCTGCGAGTAGCTGTGTTTCATGATGAGGATGCTGCGCCGGCCGGGCGGCGGGCCCAGGGCCTTGGGCGCGGGCGCGGGCGGCAGCTCGGCCAGCACCGAGGTGCCGCGGCTGGCCCGGGCGCCCGCCAGCTGCGAGCCGCAGTGGTGGTCGTGCACGCATCTGGAGGAGGACCGCCGCAGCGGGTGGTAGCCGTCCAGGTCCTCGTCGGCCACGTCGGCCGCCGCGCCCGCCCCTCTCAGGGCGCACAGCTCATAGTGCGGAGGCTCAGACACCTCCTGGAAAACTGTCTGCTCAAAGTCCGACTTCCTCGGCACATATTTTTTCCGAGGCTGTTTGATCTGCACAATGACAGAAACGATTATGAGGACGATCACCACGCAGGAGGTCACGCCGATGACGGCCCCGCTGGTGTTGGTCAGCTGGTCCAGGAGGCTGGCCTTCCTCTTTTCTGCAGGGCGAGGAGAGCGGAAACAGCGGGGAAGACAAGACACAACCCGCCGGGCGTCAGTGTGGGCAGGTGCACGCGCGCGACGTCAAGACCAAGCAGGCCGGGCGCAGGGTTCTTATGGGCTCGGGGCAACTAAACGCACTCGTCTAGATCCACGACGGCCGTCACTATCCACGAGGACCCTGTCCTCTGGCCTTGGACGCGGCCCTCCCTGCCTTACATGTGAATAACTGTTTGCAGAAGGTCTCAGGAGGCCCGCTGAATGGCATCTGGGAACGGTCTCTTAGTGCAAAGGCAGTTCGTGCTCTTTGTCGTCCCAGCCCCCACCCCCACTGGGACGTGGCCTGAATGGATTTATCCCTGATGAGGAGAACGGGAGCCGAAGCCACAACCATCTGCTGAACCCAGAAGGTAACGAAACTTCAAGACAGCCATTCTGGAGTGGCGGCGTGACAGTGGCCGGGGGCCTTTGCCCGAATGAGACGAGCGTGACTGGTAATGATGTTTAAAAAACCCCTCAACAATTTAAAGCCTGAGAAATGGCCCTAGTGGCACACAGCAAAGGGAGGTACAGCTATTCTAATATGTCTCCTCAATTTCTTTAAGAGCAGTGCGAGGCGGTGGCATTCAAGCTCCCGCCACCCGCACTTCATCCCGACAAGAGCTGCACTCGGGGCCACTTCCTCTGACACCCACCCTCCTCTCCTGAGGGTCCCCAGCCCGCAGCTACAGAGCACCACCCCCCGCCCAGGGAGGGCCGGCTGCCAGCGATCCACACCCCTCCCCCTCCGCCCAGCTCAGTGCTGGGCAATCTCAGAAACAACCAGTGTGTGCTGAGTCTCCACCAAGTACTTAATCTCCCGTCCATGCCAAAGCGAGTCCACAGACACAGCACAGCAGTGCTCACAGCCTGCAAATATTCCAGACCCGATCTGCCCCCCGTTACTGCACGCATGAACCGTGGCGGCCCGGCCTTGCCTCTCAGCTTCCATCCACGGAAGGCGTTTCAGTAGATAAGGCTGGACTTTGAGCATGAGTTATCTCCTTGTTTCTGTCCCCGTGTAAATTGCTTGATATTACATCTGAATAAGGACTATTCAGCTTAAGTGAAACATGCAATGTCTATCACCAAGCCAAGGGCTGCTGTCACCAGCAACGAACTCTTGTGAGCAGGCTAGGGGAGGGCGCAGGGCTTTGGGGAGCTGTTTTCATTGGAAAGGAAGAAAAAAGCGATTTGGGGACCAAATTGGAGTTGAGTATTTAAGAGCATACATGGTCCTTCCATACACCTCCTCTTAGAGCATGCCCGCCGTGGTCGGCGGTGACAACATGGAGTGATGACAGGTGCCACCACAGATCGAGGGGCACCACGTCTGACAGGGAACCACGCACGGGCTAAACACCCTCATTTCCTTTCCACGGCCCTGGGGGGTGTCACACGGGGACGCCGTGAGTGAGCGTTCAAGGGTTCGGGGTGGCCCCGTGGGCATTAAGAAGTGAGCATGAGTGATGACAAAGGACAAGGCCAGCCACCGCGTCACCGACGCGCACAGCATTCATAAAGCCACTCCACGCTCCACGGCTGAGACCGCGGGGGGCATGGAGACGTTGGCGCGCAGCTGCCCGCACCTCCAGGCGGGAGGGCGTTTGCGCGAAGTTCGAGGACGGGGCGCTCATTACCTTTGCAGTGGTTTTCGTCCCAGGGATACACACAGTTCTGGAGCCCGTTGCACACGAGGGTGTTGTTGATGCACATGTTGCTGTGGCAGAAGAAGGTGTTCCCCTCGCACGGCGCTGCGGGCACGAAGGGGAAGAAGGGGAAGGAGAGCGCGGTTAACCCGATGCTGGGCGCATCCCGTCCACGCCTCGTGGCCGCGGGCACCGGGGAGCTGGGAGCGTCGGCCCCGCCTCCCCGCGCCCTCAGACACCTGGGCGTCGCGGTCGCTGCTGCGTGCGTGTCTCGCAGAGCTGGGGGGTCACGGGGTACGTGGCCTGCGGGACGAGCATGGGGGGGTCTCCCGCGTGGGAGCCAAGGGCATCATCCACGCTTTTTTTTTTTTTTAACTCGGTGCCTACTGTGTGCATGTCATTCTGCTTTGCATCCTGTCTGTGTACATTTAGGTGCAGAAAGGCTTACTTGAAGCACTCAAATACTTTTGAAAAGTTGATGCTTACGAGATACGAAAGAAGATATATATTAAACAAAACGCTATAACATGACTTAAGCATATGGAAAAAAACAGAACAGAACAACGAATGTCACAGAAATTTAGAACAGGAGAAAATGAATCCTGATCAACATAAAAAATACGTCTGTTACTCGCATCCATATTAAACAGACAGAGGATGACGAGACAGCCTCCTCTGCTGTATTTCACACATCCTGGTACTTTAGGGTCAAGCGGCCATGACCTTCAGGTCGTAACACACAGGTGGGGCGCTGGGAGGTCACACAGGACTCCAAGGAGGTGAACGATTTGGCTACATATACGTACGAAGTAGTAAAGAGTTTAATAGAGCAAAGAAAAATGTGAGGTATGACTTCCATATTAGGAAAAATGCACTTTTTCATCAATAGAGAAATGGAGTATTTTGAATAATCAGGTCTCTAGAGTAATAGTGCCTTAGGGATTATGGTAGATAGACAGTGTAAAGGTAAAAACATCCCACAAAAATGCCATTTTAATGTTTATCTTCTTAAAATGCAGTTTTAATGTTTATCTTCTTCGATAATAGTTTGGTGAGAACAGGCACTGTAGGAAACCATGAGATGCAACTTGAACTTCACAGTGGTCAATCAATCCGTAAAGGTTTATTAACGATCAGTGTTATCTGAACACTGCAGTCACCTTACGATGGATTTTTCACGTTGCAAGATACATGTTGCCGTAGTTTCGAAAGTTACCGCAATCTTTAAACATCCAGCTGACCTTTGAACAGCTGGGTTCGACCTGCACGGGTCCACTTATCCACAGATTTTTTTTCTCAGTAAAAACTGAAAACGTATTTCTTCTTCCTTATGCTTCTCTTTTCTCCGGGCTACTTTACTGTAAGACTGTGGTATGTATACACACGACATACAAAATGTGTGCCAATCATCCGCTTACGTTACGGACGACGCTCCCACCCAGCAGTGGGCTACATGAGTAAGTTCAGTTTGGGGAAAGTGGAAATTATCCAAGGGGAGATGCCTGGTTCCCCAAAGCCCTGCCTTGTTCAAGGGTCACCTGCCACAGTCATCACAATTGTCAGGAGAATACTTTGCATACGACAACTGAGTCCATCTTAACACTCCTAGAGGAATCCTTAAAAATAAAAGTCTCAAAAATCAAATAGTACGGCAGATGCAGCTCAAGCAAAGTGACTCCTTCTCGCTCTCTGAGCCCCCACCCCTCCCTGCCCCTTCTAGAAGAACAAAGTGACTTCTTCCCTCTGCTTGGTTTGGCCCTAGGTCGCTGGTTAAAGAGTAAAAAAGATGTAACAGTCATTTGGAAAAAAAAAATAAAAAGTAATGAGGTTTAAGGACTAGACAATGGGCAGTACACATTTTGAAAAAAGTCTTATTCTTGAAAAAAGTCTTATGCTGTACATTTTATCGGGCTAGTGACTTCTTAAGCACTATATAACCCTTTTATGATGTAAAATGTAATGACCCAATATATTGTTGCAAAAAAACTGCTGTTTCATAAGAAACTGAGTTGGATTTCTGTAGTCAAGCATTTTGGCTTTTGCAGAACTGATATGGTCTGTTTAGCAGATAATGAGCGTTGTCAAAATGTGTACACAGAATAAAAAGTAGCTTTCTTCTCGTAGATCAGAGTGGCTGCAAAATGCTCTAACAAAAAATGCAAAATACACGGTACCTCATAAATTGCAGTGGTTTTGAAAGTACAGCTATCCATCAAGTAAAGAATACCTTTAAAAGCGCATATGTATTGATCTTCCAGAATGAGTGGGGAAAAAATGATTATAATTACTCTTAATGGGATCGGTTAGTTTAAAAAAATTAACACATACATAAAAATGGCTTTGCACTTTATCATCGAGTGAAAAAAAAATAGACCATTGGTCAGAGCACTGAGATTTGCATTCCAAATTCTCCAAATGGGATTTTTTGTTTCAGTTTCTGCTGCTTAGTAGGTGTGAAAATGCCTTATAAACTTGCGATCAATGTCCAAGCATCGGTTATCATGAAATATTGATGGCTGGACTCAGAATGGAACAGGTAGGCCAGGGCTATCAATAAATCACATTCCCAAGATAGTTCTTTATATAAATAATAACCAAATCTGCCAGTTAATCAGAATCATCTTCAATTCTTTAAATTATTATTCCAGGCACTATTCTACCCCGTTCCCTTTACCTTTGCCAACAGATACAGAATTGATATAAATACAAAAACAACAAAACAAGCAAGCAAATCTTGCGATAGCTAAGAAACAAATGCATAAAAACTTACATCCCTTGAACAAAAATCAATTTTGTTTCATAGATACCAACATAAAATATATTAGATTCTGAATTTTCTTGGTATTGTATGTCTGAATATTTCTCTCCTATAATTGCAGATACGCAGTGCTTTTTATGAAAGAATCTCATTTCTAGCTCCTGCTAAAAAAAAAATTAAATGGCACCTTCCCGCCTCCCCAACTGAACTAGGTTCTCACTGCTCTTCCGAGGACGTTGGGGTTCGCTCTGCGCATGCTCCTCGTTCCCCACACTCCCAGCACGGTCCCCGGGCCTGTGGCTCTGTGGCTCTGTGGCTCTGTGGCCACTCTCCGTGCCCCTCCCCCTGTCTGCCCCCGAATCCCCTTCCCCACTGGGCTATCCAGATCATGTCAGAACCGCGTGATCAATGCAGCTTTGAAATATTCCAGTCTAACAGACAATTATCTTTTTTCCTGAATCCTGTTTTAATTTTAAAAAGAGTTTAGCATGCAGTATAGGTTAATTTTTTCTAGATGTTTTTAGAGGCACGACTTCTTAAAATGGGTATTTTCAAATCTCTTATGTGGTTCAAACTCTTCTAGGCTTGCAGTACACATTCAAAACAGATATTTTTCATTTATTAATCCTTCCTGAGCAGAAGGTGAACTCTGGCGAGGCTGCACACCTGAACGCAGGAGACTGACAGGTGTGCTTATTAGTGGAAAATTAACCATCAGCGCTATGGGTTTCTAACACAACACAAACCGTGATCATCTAAGAAACTAAACCGCAGTGTTCCTTTGCTCTCTTATTGTTGCTGAAAAAGCTTATATTCTACCAATTGGTGGAGGACTTCTACTTAGAAATTCGATGTACATATATCAAAAGCTATTGCCTCTTAAAAACCAGCCACTATATGTCCTAAAGTTATTAGAAATAAGCTCAACATGAGGCTTTCCTTGTAATAAAGCGGCAGCTACGGGAGCACTATTTATTTCAAATTCGGAGCGCCTAACCCAGGCTGTCTCCATTATCACTGATTTCTCTGGGTTCTCTTTTTAAATCCGCCTATGTCCCTATTCTTACCACCAGGTGGCAGCATGCACTGCACTTGGGTGAAATGGACTTTCAATCCATTCTGATGCTTCAACCATGAACGCATCTGGGGTAAACAACGTTCGTATCTCTACAGCCTTGATTCTCACGAAATAAAAGCTTCCGCGTGAGAGAAGCAAAGGAATCCTGAGCATGTTCGAATGAGGTGGGGAGGACAAGAGAAAGGATGGCAGCCACGTTACCCAACACGGCGGAAGGCTTATTTAGAATCTTAATAAAGAATCATAAAACATATGCTGTGATGTTACAGGTGTGACCACGATGCATCAGCATTTTTCAGCGCTGTGTTGCGTGTTTATAAATACTGTTCAGACTTGTAACGAAAGGGTTTTTAACTTACAAGTGTCATTTTAACACTAAGGCTACTAATGCTCATTCTAATTCTTAGAGTTCTTTCTTTCTTCTCTCCTATATCTTTCTAAATTCAGAAACCCAGTAAGCACTATTCAGAAAACAATAAAACCAAATAGAAATTAAAATGGCAGATTGCTCTCTGAAATACTGATCTTTGAAACACCTGTGCTTTGTGGTTAATAAAACCATCTATCACTGGCAGATCAGTGCGAAGTCAAAAGACGTCATACTTCACCGAAAAAATTTGGAAAGGGAAGTGATATTTGATCCTATCTCCCTTTCAAATCATTACGTGGTTTAAACAACAGCTCTGGGCTTAAGGTCAGATGCTGCCCCCACCCCTACCCCCAGTCTCCTCCCAGCCCCCGACCTGAATCCCCTCTCTACACACATTCTCCTTGCTCCTTACTCTCCTCAAAACCTTTTCTTTGAACTTCTTTAATTTTCGTTTGTCAAAAGTTCACCGCCCCCCGCCCATCGGCTGCTGGCCTGTGTGTGCACAGCTTCAAACACACACACACACACACACACCATCTTGGATCTTCTACTCTTACTCTTTCATTCCTGTTTCCCCCATTTGAAATTGGAATGCCAATGGTCACAGCAATGTGGGGAGAAGCAGCAAGATGAGCAAATAGCTTGGAGGACATTTACACATCCTCGCTTCATTTCCCGAATTCACCTTTCATCAGCTTCGAAGACATTGATTTATTAAAACTTGCTGGTGCTCAAGGTGCTTTGGCCCATCACTTTCTCTGCCTGAGAGAGGGGGACAAAGCTTGAGATTATTTTAAGCAGGCATAACTTGCTGCTAAGGAGCGTTTTTAACGGTGGTATTCTAATTACAGGAAAAGAAAATGTGAACAAAATTATATATAGTTGGAAGTCAGAATGAACCCCAAAACAAATGTTTTGTTTTTCTCAAAATAAATGAAAAAATTTCCTCTGCCATTAGACTTGAAACTTAAAATGGCCCTCAGGCTATGCGATGAGAAGAAATGACATTTCGTTTGAAAAATGATGACCCGATTTGAGGCCAGAAATAGATTTGTGCATCTTCTCTTCATCTCCTTTATCATCTTTATACCTTTTTTAAAAAAAAAAATCAATATCTGCTTCCAAAACTCTATGTTCCAATGTGACTGAGTTATCAGTCAAAATATCCAGTATTCCTAAGATATATTTTAATCTCTTTTTTAATACAAGATATTCTATTCACAAATTCCCACTTACGACCTCTCTCATTAGACTCCCCCATCTTCCTGCTAAACTTGCATATTCCTGACCTTCCAAAAGACATCACATTAAGAAAAAAGCAACGCGTTCATGAGAAAATTACATTCCACCGAGACACCCCGTTTCTTTGCTCATCTCGGGAGCGAACCACATCATGACTGAGCCATCACTATGTGAGGCCAAGAAATTATTACACATTTTGATGCTACGATTCTGTCTGCCGTGGGTCAGTTGCATGATTTACTCATCGTGTGCACTCAGACTTGACTACCCCCGCGATAAGGAGGACGCTGTCTCTCTTTGGGGGTCTGCACTCCGACTGTAATTAGCACTTGGACAGGCGGCTCTGTGTTCAGGAGTGAGATTCACGTATCTGCACCACTGTTAGTTTAGACGAGCTGCTCTGCTAACAGTTCTCTGTCTGGTTTCAGAGCAGGGCTTGCAGTAAATAAGGCTGGAGCCGAGGGTGAAAGGACTGCCAGAGCCTCCGTCTGGTGATTCTGCTAGTTCAAAGGCTAAGGATTCAGAATAATCGTTGTCCATCTCCATACGACTTATGGGATAGCACCTGTTTTCAATGGCAGACATCAACGACAGCAGCGGTAAGGCCAGATCAAAGGGCTCGGTATATATCACGCCCGCGAATCCTACCAAGATTTACAAAGAAGGTGCCACCTTCGTTGTCTGCGGGGACCCTGGCAGAGCCCACAATCTCCGCTGAGGACCACGTTCACCTCGACAGTTCAATGGACGGTCTGCGACATTTCCCAAGAGTTCAACACACAAGCGTCGCAGCCAAAACGATTAAAATCAAGGTGGTTGTTTCAGGCTAAAAAAAACTACTTGAGGAAACTGACTTTACATTGTAACTATCACACTAAACTATCCATCTATATGCATGAAATTTTTCAATGCTATGAATTAAAGAAGCAAGTCAGTGATAAATGTCCAAGAATTAATTTTATATAGTAGCGCATTTTTGACAGTTACTTTCTTTTTGGTACATTTGGAGTCATCTAAATGTTTCGAAGGGAGGAAGGGAGGGAAATTGCTGGCAGGTTATATAATTCTATATCATTTTTTTTCTTTGTTCAAAAGTCTAATTATATTTGAAAGCAAGAAACTGCTACCTCTTAAAGATTCAATATGCTGCTAACCCATGAGAAGACACAGCTGTAGCCACCACCCACCGACCGTGTGCCACACTCCAGACATATATATATATATTTAAAACTTGCAGCTGCACTGTAATGGTTCCCCCGTGTTTTTGGAAAAGGATTTGAAGCTTAAAGTCAAGGTGTTACAGGTAAGAAAGTGACAGAATTGATGGACTGGTATCACATGCCTACTCGTACATACTTTTTTGTCCTTTTCAGATTTTTTTTAACAAAACAATTATGTCAAATGAATGATTTGCAATTTTGTTTCTGAAATTGTTGAATGTTAATTTGAAAATTGCAAACATATATACTTTCAAAAAGTATATATTTATATTTTTATAATACATTACCTTTCTGTGTTTTCTTTAGTAATATTTTTAATTTGTAAGTATTTTTTTTGTATTGAAGAATATTTATTCGACAGTGGGGATTGAAAGGCACATGAGTACAAATTCACCATTACCATCTGGCACTATATATCTTTGGTCTTCAAGTCAACCAAGTTCTTTGTTCATAATTTCAGATGAAGAGTTTATCAGTTTAACAAAAACAAACGAGCAAAAAAACAAGCGAAATATCACACCTACCATAACAAACTGGACAATGTCTAGATTAAAGTGTCAAAGTCCTAATTCCCAGAACTTGTGTATGTCACTTTGTATGACAAAAGAGGCTTTGTGGATGGGATTAAGTGAAGGATTTCAGGATGGGGAAATTCTTTTGCATTATCCAGGTGGGGACGAGCAATCCCAGTGGACCTTGAAGAGGGGGCGGCCCTTCCGAGGTACACAGTGGGATGCAACACGGAAGCACGGAGAGCTGAGGGGTCCTTAGTCTGGCTTGGAAGATGGAGAAGATGCTCTGAGCCAAGGAACTCAGCTCCAGGACCTGGGACAGGTGACAAAGTGTGTTCTCCCCTACAGCCTCCCAGGGAGGAGCGGGCTTGCTGACACCCCAGTTTCAGCGAGTGAACCCTATTTCGGACAATCTATTTACGTTGCTTTAGGCGCTGAATTTGTGGTGATCCATTACGGCGGCAACAGGAAACAAACAGATCTCTTCATACCTAGTAGCAGGTGTCTCAGAACTGGAACCTTGCTCGCCCACCTCCTGTAGGTGCAGCTGTGGCTGCACATATGGGGACAGATGTGGGAGAGTGACCGCTTTCAACCAGGACACCCTCCCCGACAACTCCTGAGTCACGATTTGCTGTGAAACGTGTCAAGAGCATATTACCTAATTTTTTACATCATTTAAACTATCTGAGCTAATTCAAAAAAAAATCACTCATGCCACCTGGAAGAGAAAAGGGCCAGCGCTGCTTCCAGTGTGCTAAGGACACCGCAGAAACGTGGGCTTAGCCACCGGCCTTTGTCAGGCAGTAAATAAGCCATCAGCTGAGAGTATCTTGAAGGTGAATTGTGGAGACATTATAGTGTAGACAGCAGTGATTATTTAGTCCAAAAGAACAGGTCATAGATAGCGGTATAGTACCCTCAACTGTCAACATAATTATCACCCATCTATTTGTTATAGATGAGACCTAATTATCCCAGTATAAAAAAGTATATTACCTTTGTTTTCTTAGATTTAATAAATCCCTTCGGGATCTTGTCAAAATACATTTATTGGTTTAAAAAATGTTTACCAAAATAATAAATATGCAATGTTGAAAAATCGGAACATACTGGTAAGCAAAAAATTCTCACAACCTAAAAATAAGCACTATTAATATATTAATTGCATTGCCTTTTATGTACATATATTACAAATAACATAGATACTATATATTAAATATTTATTGCATATATTGGCCAAGAGTATATTTGTAATGTATGTGTGTTTTGTTTGTTATCTGCTTTTATAATTTCATTTTTTAACGTAGTTCAGTGTCATTAAGTATCAGTCTAACGTATCATCCTAATAGTTAAAAGAGCATATACATGTTCCAAGAACTATTCAGCCAAGCCATTTAAGCAATTTCCACTTTTTAAATGATTCTAAACACACTCATTACTTGTGTATATCTTTAGGTTAAATTTTGAGTTCTACACGTGAGACCTTATTTTTCTTTTTATCTATTTTAGAATTGTGATGTATAGTGCTCAGTTGCCCTTGAGAAAACTTTTACTTTACTATCAGCATGCATATTTTCATTTTACCACACTATCTCCAAAAGTCAGTATTCCGATTGCTATTTTTTAAACTATCTGATAGCTGGGAATGATGTCTCATTCTTATTTTAATTTATATCTTTTTGTTTACTAATATGTAGAGGTGTTTGTTTCTTCTACCAAGGGCCATTTGTACTTCTCTATGATTTTTTTTTCATTTTATGTGCCCCATTTTCTATTAGGACACTTATATGACTTTCCCTTATTGTCTTCTACAAACATTATTTATAGCATAAGAATGTTTGTTTACTCACGGCCTGTCATTTATGGTGCCAATTATTCTCCAGCTTAGCTTTTCCTTTTTTTATTTTATTTATGTTTTTATACTCACACATACTTAAAATTTTGTAGATCTAGATATAGTGATATTTTCCTTTATTCACACTGTTTATGTCTACTTTAGAAAGATGTGCCAAAATGACACACGTTCAACAATTTCTCCAGCATATTTTGTGTATTGTTGATATTTCAGTCTATGCCATCTGGTATTTATGCCACTGTTTGACATATAGAAGTAAATATTGTATGTATTAATAAAACGGTCCTAACCTTTTAAAGATATACCTACACATAACCGGAGGTGTAACGTAACCATTACATTTCAATAGAGTGTCAATGTACATTTCAGTCTATGTTATATCTGGTCACACTGCTTCCTCTAGTGCAAAACATTTTCTTCCTTGATGATTTCTACGCTAAATACAATGACTTTTGATCTTAGCATTTACTTTAAAAAAAGGTTTTCCTTTTTCTAGTGAGAAAATTAAGTCTTGTCACTCATTGATTATCATCAACATTTTTTGGTGTGTATTCTCAGTGTTATTGAACTCTGTGCACTTTTGCATGAATAATCAAATTACAATCTATATATTTTTCTTCTTTAGGGTCCATCGAGATGACTTAATCGAGGTGCCATGGCAATTTTCTTCGTGTATTATAGAATTAGGAACTTGCACTATCCAGGACAGAATGCGAATGGTGTGCACAAGAGGCAGATGGCGGCTCACACAACGTTCCAAGCAGGAAAAGGTCGTCCTGAGCCGGGAAAGAAGAATCACAGTTCAGAAGAGCAGAGATACAACTCATATAAACAACTACTGGAGGGAAAACACTCCACAAGGCGAGAGTCAGCCTTCTTAGAATACCACGCTTCAGTGCGTAATTTACCAAGTGAATGCAGTACACGGTGGGCGCGTGGGACAGAGTGCCAGCTATAAGCGAACATTTTCCGAAGTGAGTCATACACTCGAACTTAATTTGAATGAGTGTGGTAGCACCTTGAGTGGGACAAAAGAGTGAATGGAGGAATACAGACATTATCAAAACGAAGACTTATCAATGACTAGGTTCATAAAATACTAGTAAATAATCAACTTTTGAGGTCAAGCTGATGTTGGACTGATTATTTTTCTTAGATTACCTATAGTTATATCTTGCCCCATCTCCTGAACTACTAAATTTAGAAACAGTCATATATTTATGAATAGTAATATACTAATTAACATGCTTAAGTAAAATGTTAACATATATAGGCTGACATTTGTTCTGTCCATCGCATTAAATGAATATGTTTTAGCTTTCTATTGCTGATTGATAAATTATTATAAACTTGTGGGCTTAAAACAACACCCATTTATTATCTCACAGTTATGTAGAGCAGAAGTCCCGGTTAGGTGAGTTCTCTCCTTAGGGTCTTGAAAGGTTAAAATCAGGGAAGCAGCCTGGATTGGATTCTCACCTAAGGCATGGAGACTTCTTCAACATTGTATCGGGTTCTAGGAAGGATTCAATCCCTGACGGTGATAGGACTGAGGTTCCTACTTTCTTGCTGGCTGTGAACTGGGGACATTCTCGGCTCTTGAAGGCCACCCGCCATTCTCAGCCAATGGCCCGCTCTAAGCGTGGCAATGTGTTCCTTCAAGGCCAACGGGAGTATTTGCTACAGCTTAGAATTATGACTTCTTCCATCCTGAGCTTTAGCCCTTCTTTTAAAAGGGCATCAAAATTATGATGAATATTTTTTGTGTATAGTTGGACCAACCAGGAAAGTCTTCTTTTTGATTATAACCACTTCTGCAATATCCTTGTACTCCGATCGTGGAGTGACACCCCATGATATTCACCGATTTTTCTTGCATTCAAGGGGAGGGATATATACAAGGTTTGTACTCTGGGGGTGGATATTGGGGTCTATTTGGGGCATCACAAAATTCCACTTTCACAGTCCACCTGCTGATGCCCAATGCTTCACTTCCCTCCCCACAGAGAAGCACCCATGATAGCACCAATTCAAAGTCTAAAATCTCATCTCAATCTCACCAGCTCAAAGTCCAAATGCTCGCCATCTACATCATCTAAATACGGTGTGGATGAGGCTCCTGGAAGTGGTCCCTGAGTGGTCCTCACTTTCAGTCCCCAGGGCACGATTCCTCTCCATGTATGTACTCATGAAACCAGAGAGACAAGTCATCTGCCCCAACACTCCACACACACAGAGGTGGTACAGACACAGGATGATGGGTATAGAGATTCTGGCTCACACAAGAGAGAATGGAGAGTCAGCAGGAGTCACTGGCCCATAACAGTTTTGAAATCCAGCAGGAGACACGTCGGATTTTCTTAATTATGATTCCGGTTCTAGGACTGGGCCCTCCAGGCTCTGGGTTCTGTTCTCCGAGTCATAGTTTCTTTCTCATGAAACATAACATATGTTTGCAGCTGAGTGCTTTTATCAGATTGCTTCGTGCCATTACGATTTTGGGGTTCCAACATCCTCTTTTTATTTGGTTTCACTGACCCTTTCAGTCCAAACTGACAGAGTTTCTGCTGACATGTTTTTCTCAAGAACCTTGTGGATCTTTCTTGAAAGTCATTGGGCTTTGCTCTCTTAGACAAAAGTCATGCCCATAAATCTGTTTGAGACGATTCTTTCTCTCTCCCTGGCTCCTGCTGACATGGCCGGGTGTCCCTACCCACATCCTCCTGGGGGTTCTCTAGTTTGATACAGGATCTGTAGGGTGTGATGTTAGCCTCTCAAAAGGACCTTTTCGTTAATGACTTTGTAAGCTTTTGTTGTTTCTGATGATTAAGTAAAGGTTGTACGGTTACAATGTTTAGTAAATTTTATTATTTGTTTCGGGCACTTAAATGTTAAATAAGTTATCTTTCTTAAAGAATATAAGATAAATTTAATACTTAAAAGATGCAAGGTCTCTTTTGGGTGCCCATATGTGCGCCCAACTCCACCAGATAAACATGACAAAACGACATAGGCAATGAGACGCAGAATGAATTTGTTTTAATGGAAGCTTACTGTAAATTTATGAGATGTTCAAGGGAGTGCTATTGTACTACTCTTATCCAAATGAGAATAATCGCCCCTCTTCTGTGTAGGAGCAGGAAGTGGAGGCAGCTCTCTTCCTGTGGAGAAAGAATACCCTGTGTCTTCTGGATTAGTCACTGAAGAGTCCACCCACTTGACTGATTTCCAGAGATCATTTAATTACATGCATGGCAACTCTTACCTGTGAGCTCAGATAGAAGTAGTTCTAATTTTATATGCACAGTATGATATCATTCACCATTTCCTATATGAGCAGACTTTTAAAGACTCATAGCTCTTAATAGGTCTCAGAACTGACAGGAAGTCGAGAGGTGACTCGGTCCCTTCCCCTGTCCAGGAAAAATACTTCCCTGCACCCTTCCTGCCAGATGACCATCCATTTCCAGACCCGGTCTTCCCTGTTTTCGAGTCTATGTCCTCTGTGGGGACACATTCAGTTCTGGAATATCACAGCTCCAAAGACTAGACATTTTTTGATGGAATTAGACTCAACCTGATCCCCTGTCATTAATAAACATGAATCTTCCCTTTCAGGCATTAAACACAAGTCTACAGTAATGATCACATTTTGAATGACAACCACCAAAAGAATCTCTAAGATAAACATTCCTTCTCCTTCTGCCTTTCCTCACATTTCTAGATGCTTCTGCACCTGGTCAGCCATCTTCAGTTGATGACTCTCTCCTCAGTGATAATACCCAGAAAAGAACGGGCTATCAAATGTGCAGCTTCTCATGAAGCTTTCTTCTTTGAGCTCTTTATTATTGTACTTTCCCAGTATAAGCTAATACTGAGAATAAGTATAAGATATTTTTTGTCAGTTATAAAAAAAAAAAACTGGCTTATATTGAGTTTAATGAAATAAAACCTCAGAAAGTTCTAGAAGTCAGGGTTCCTTTTTACTACTGTTCATATTTGAAATGTAAGACTATATATTTTAATCAGTCCCCACTTCATTTTATGGTGTGGCTTTAATAAAAATTGCCGATTTTTGTCATATTTTTAAAACTTGATTATATCATGTAAAATATTAGTTCTTTTGAATCATTTAAATTAGACAGGAGTTCTCAATATTTTATTATCCAAGACTAATAAGAATGTTGGATAACATATACTCTAATCCCTTATCAAAGGCACAATCTATTGGATACGGTAGAGCAATCGGCAGCGAAGATACCAAATGTGCCACCTTATTGCCTGAATTTTTTCATATTCTAGTCATGAAAATAATGAGATTTTTTTTGGCCAAATACCTTGTCGAAATAAAGATGAACTATTTCTAACATTCTGATCAACTACTAAAATGAAGACATAGATAGCAACTTGCTGTTTAAATCTATAATAATGCTGGAAGAGACACCTAACACACTATATGATAGTATCAAGATTTAGGGAGACTGAGTGGCATCCAGTACTTCTGGTGTCCTCGAATTCTCCAACTGGGTAATCAGAGAGAAATGTGAGGCCAAAACTATTCACTCACTGTATAAAAGAACTATCTTAAAGATCTAGCATTTATGCATTGAAAAATTATTGGCTACGGTGCCCATCATTTAGAAATCCCTGAAATTTCAAAACAATTTTTTGTCTTTTCTATTTCAAAATGTATCGTTTCGAAGCATAAGGTAGTGATTCATTAAAGGTGAATTTCTCACCTTTTTCTATTTTCTATCTGTATAAATTGATTACATATGAATTATTCAGGGTTTCTAAATACATATCTATTAATATGACTCATTATATGTTAGAACATAATATTCTAAAATCGCCGTGCTCTGCACCAAGTCTGACTACCACCTCTTGTGAATGTTAAACATTTTCTGAAACTTTTTCTATTCACTCCATTCCCAAGCGATTCTCTCATTTGCTTCCTTTAATGGGAACGCGATGGTCGGACTTATTTGAAATAAATGGGACTGCAAGAGAAGCGTGCCAAAGAGAACTTACGACACATTTTTATGCAGGGTTTTAAGATTTAAACTCTAACGTCCCCGGAAGCTACTGCATGAGGCCCATGTGCTTCGTGAGCGCTAAACCCAAGGCCAACTTCATCATCTCCCAGTTGCATGGTGGGAACCTCCCTAAGCAAGGCCACGATGCCCACAAAAGATCAAGTAGTCAGGATGTAACCTGCAGCTCCTGTCGCTGGAGCACAGCGAAGCGACACTCCGCGATCGGAACAACGAATTCGGTCGATGTCACCACACCTGCTGTGCCCGGAGCACATGGAGAGCATCCCACTGAGAGCATCCCACTCAGCTCCGGGCCCCGCACCGGGAGGACCGCCCCGCCCCAGGACACTTACGCTCTTGGAAGGACGTGAAGAGCATCTGGAAGCGGCTGCTGCGGCTGCCCTCGTCCGCCCACATGCGGACCACGCCCAGCCCTGTGCGCAGCATCACGTCGTTGGCCACCGTGCTGCAGAACTTGGCCTTCAGGTCTTCCACCGAGCTGCTGCCGTCGTACACCGCCACGAAGTTCCGCTTGCACTCGTTCGAGTTCTGCATCTCGTAGTCCAAGAACCGCAAGTAGATCTGCAAGACAACGAAGGCGCCATCACTGCCCCGGATGGAAACAGGAAAGCGGGCAGCGTCAGAACTCCTTGCTCTGGCCGTCGTGATGGCCATGGGTTCTGTTATTTCGCCTACGGAGAGCGGGAAGGAAAGATGCATGGGTAAGCTCAAATGGAGCTTCCATTTTTTTAGGATGTTACTGCCCTTTTTTTATGTGAAGAGACCATTTTCTACAACTGAGTATTTTTACCCAAATGGCCCTGCTTTCTTCTTGTAACTTATCTGGAGTCAGTTATTAGTTGGCATACTTATACAGTTTTATTTTGATTAAAAAAAAACATGTTATAAATATTCCCGATACATTCCTGGTCAAGTTCCACAGCCCCCACTTAATTCCAGAAATGTATAAATAGAAGTAGTTTGTGTTAATGCAAAGGGAAACAGAAATGGTACCAAAAAGTAGTAGTCTCTGATTTCACTTTGTTTCAATTATGTCACGTGACTTCACTGCTTCGCTTTTGAGGTAGAATAGATTAAAAAGGACAGCTAATCAATGATTATTCTCACTATAACAGAGTTAAGCCATTTAGCTAAGTCCACATAAATACAAATTAAATGAACATTTGATGAGGAAAATATTGGTAGGTTACTTTATAGGTTACGTTTAAATACTCGCCAGAACTCTATCCAGTTTTATTATCACGGTTAAATGAGAAAGCCCTGATTCGGATGGTAGAAATTCCAAGTTGGACATGAGGTCTTCCGACTCCCTAGTCCACGATCCTCCCACGACATGGCCCTGCTTTGCACACGTCCTGTTTTCTGACCAACAGTTACTATTTCACTCTGTTCCACTGTGCATTACACAGCACAAGCAACGAATTCAACTGATGACAAAGCAGAAACGAAGGCATCTGTCCATGCGTCCATCGATGCAGCAGCATCTGCATCCTGGCCTCGTACGTTGTCTCAGATACTATTCAAGGCGCTGGAGGTACATGGCCAACAAGAGAATGTGCTGAAAAGGTGTGTCCATCACAAAGATCTAACATCAAACTGTGCATCGCTCCATATTCCGTTTGCCTTATTTATTTCATAATCTGTGAATCTCATAAGACAAATTTCATCCAGATCTAGTACGCCTGTCCTGCATTTAAAAGTTTTATTATTTCGGTTAAAAGTAATTTCTCCTTTGCGCTCAATGCTCTCATGGGATCGGGCACTCATCCTTGTTAATTTCGCTGTCAGAATGATCATTTTCCACGTCCACTGACACTTCTGTGATATGTCAAAAGTCTCCCAAATGCCTTGGGTGCTTCCGTGGTACTCACTTTCCAGATCACCCCCAAAGTCCGGCCCCATCAAAGTTATATTTCTAAGAAACAAATCTCATAATCGCTCTAAATCTTTAACTGGCTTCGAAATGATTAGAATGAAACACTTTCAAAGCCTTCAACTGGAATATTGTCCCTCTTCAGATCTTCGGGCATGACACACTTATTTTTCTAAAAGCTCTCCTTTGTGTGCATGGCCTTCGTTCCACACAAAGTGACCTTTCTCCCTTCTCCATCAACTTCTTCCTGATTTTCAAGGTCAAGTTCAATGGTAACATACCCAGTGAAGAAAGTCCACTGTGCCCACCCCCAACCATGGTAGAATTCTTCTCCACGTGCTCTGTGCTAAATTATTATTTTGAACAAATTTTAAGCTCTAGTTATAGGTTACATGTATCTTTTTCTAAACTGTGTTCCTGAGAGCTGAGCCTTAGAATAACTTTTTTTATTCTAAGCATTAAAGCGCATGTCACATACATTAAACACTGCATAAAACGTGAATGGACATACCTTTGAATGACCGACTAATTGAAAATTCTGGGTTCTTCAATGACTTCATTTATTTAGCACCATCCAATATTTGTTAGGTATCTCTATGCCAGTATTTAAATGCTACAAATAATGAAAATTATATAGAATAATTGACATACTATTTGCAACAGGAAATTATGTGATAATGCTCAAAACAACGTGTTTATAACTCTAAACTGTGACAGTGTGTTGCAGAATTATAAGGAACGCCTGTTATAACCATCTTAAAATGAAAAAAAAAAATGAGATTTAGAAAAAACTAAATAGCTTTCTCAAAGTGACGAGGACCCCAAGGTCAGTCCCAAGCTCAGTTCTGCCTGTCACCTGGCCCCCTACCACACCACACAGCCCCGTGTAAATTCATTTACAAATTCTCACAGACTCAGAGTCCAGAAAGAAAGTTAAAACCTTCAAGAAAACAAGTTACAACGAAATTAATAAATCCTCAAGCCAAGCCAAGCCATTTCCATGTTCCTAAGGCTACGAGGAGACATGCTGTCAATCAACGTGTGAATGAGATTCACAGAAAAGAAATGTGTCCCTCCGGAGTAAATGGCTGTCTGCAATTTTCTCAGAAGATAAAGGGAGTTCACAGAAGGACACTGCAGCGTCGGAACGGCCCTCTGCGTTCCGGGCCCACGTTATCCCTCCTGACATCTCTAGGGAGCGTCCATCGTTTCCGTAAGAGGTGGCTGGTTTGCATTCATACGTGGATTGCAGTGACTGCAGTCTATCCAGAGGCCATTCTCATCAGACATAATACTATTTGCCGTGGACATGACCAATTACACTCGCTGGATTTTATACATGGAGCATTCAATTATTTTTTTAACGTCATCTTTTTATTATTCAAGAAAAGAAAGAAAAGACACCAGTGGGTATTTATTTAGCTTTCCCGGGTGCAGAGCTGCTACTGCAGTTGTCCTTACTAAGGAAAGTGGCCAAGCTTGCTCACACTCGCTCTGCAGATGTCACCCAAAAGCCCTCCCTGCATTATGGTTTAGTAATATCTCATCGGCTTCAGTCTCGTGCCATCCTGTCCCCAAGGTGAAGGATGCCACGGGACAATGTTTTTATTTAAGGTAGAAAGCTACAGAAAGCTTTTCATTCTCTCTGCTGAAGAATAGAAAAAATGATCAACAGAGTCATATTTTACTCCAGCAAAATAGACTATGCTCTCCTCTCAGTGAGTCATTTGGATGCATTCTTCTTCCTAATTGGTCACAAAGTTTGAGCTGACAAAATGATTTATTAAACAGGACTTGGGAAGCTTTGGAACGTAACATCAATTTCTAATAATATCTGCCTGCCAATCACGGTAATATGGAGAGGAGAATCTCTTTTGTATATGTACAGAAGGTAAATCTAACTAACAATTGGCTGAGTAATATATTTATAAACATTCATCACCAACCGTTCATCCTGGTCCCTCCCTTCATGTCACAATAATATTGCTGAAAACAGACGTTGTTTGTGGCAATTATTTAAGACTTGTCAGAACAGTTTTATCCATGATAAATACACATTAAATACATCACAGTCTGAGAAACACTGTCCTTTGTTTCAAAACTTCACCCTTTGATAAATAAAGCCACATGCTAAAAGGTGGGCAGCCCAGGACTTGTGTGTTTGCTGTTTCTTTCGTCATTGGACACACCAGCTCTTACCCCTTTAGGTGGTCTGCTCCACGAAGCTGGAAGGCAGCACCATGCAGAAGAAAACCAGATCGTCATACTCTTTTCTAAAACATTGAAAAAACACACGCCCTACAACAAATCCCAGTAAACGCTGTTACGATGCTTTCCTGATGCGCACAGAGAAGTAGCAACATGTTTAAGAGTCCATCTGAGCAGCCAAATCTGATCATACACAACCGAGATTTTGTTTAAACACAGAGTTGAATCATAGTATTTTCACTGGTAGTTCGTTATCTAGCCAGTTAATTTTTTTTCTTTTGTTTACCTAAGTTCTATTTGGGGTGATAATCAGGGCAGACTCAATCTCTAGAACTCTAAATACAAGTTATCGCTGTAATCAATTATAGTTCGTACTCTTTGTCTATTGCATTCGTTTTCTCCTTGCTGTATAACAAATTACCACAAACAGAGCCTCTTGAAACAGCGCTATTTATCATCTCCGAGTTCTGTAGGTTAGAAGCGCTTGTAGGCTGAACTGTGTTCTCTTCTCAGGGCACGTGAGGCTGAAAACCCAGTTCTTCGCAGTATTGGGACCAAGGTCTCTGTTTTCTTGATGACCGTTTACCGGGGGTCACTTTTAGCTCCTAGAAAACATGTTCAGTTCTTTGAGTCTCTGATGTCCTCTCTGCCCACAGCCAGAGAAAACTGCTTAGAAAAATCCCACGTGATTCGATTAGGCTCATCAGAAAAATAATTATCTTTTAATTAACTCAGAGTCCACCGATCAGTCTAATTGCATCAGCAAAATCCTCTTGGCCAGGAATTTAACATAATCAAGCATGGGCTGTTTTATCTTACTCACAGTCCCAGGGATGGGCTAGAGCCCTCGGGTGTCATCTGTGAGATTTGGCCCACAACAGTGAGGTTCATTGCATAATTGACTTCGCCACGACTTCGCGATAACATACGGACTTATTATATTATCAAGTGTTTCTGTTTATTTTTATCCTAATTTTATTCAAAACATTTTTGAATTAAGTAACAACACATTAAAGATTAGTTTGAAGTTTTAAATTATGTGTAATTAATAAAAGCTAGAGTTTTATTCTCCCAAAACCCCAAATTGTTAAATTATCTTCATTTGCACCCTTTTTTTAAGTCTTTGACCTTTTTTTTGTCCTAATGGATTTGACAGTGTCCCCAAATGATGTGGTTTTGTGACATCACATTGGACTCGGGAGGCAAGAGATGAAGATCTTGATTCAGCACTGCGACTAGCTAACCAAATATTTGGGCAGTGACTCATTACAGACTCATCAAGTTTTGGTCTTCAAAGGAGTTTAATATTTATCACTGCCAAAAATTTACTTGACTTTTTAATGATGATACAAAAATCCCTGCCAACTCTACTTGGATTCCTTCTGTGCAGTCTCATCTGATCTTTGGGTAGCTCCATTATTAAAGCAAAAACCAAAAACCTTCTCTAGATTCAATCGAAAGCTATAGTTCTCCATTTGCAAGCATTCAGATAAATGGTGGCATTTTAAACCATTCCTATTAGCCTTTTCCCTTGACTCCTCTGTCACACGACAATCCTCCGGATGTTCCAAGTTCGCTAACGTATCCATTTCTCTAGATATACAAGTTTGTTTTTTCCAGTTTTAACAGAATGGCAGGCATTTTGCTTGGCGCCGATAAGAAACACAGCCTTCATGCAGTTAATATTCAAGTAGCTACTATGATTTGATCACCCAACTTTCTTCTGTTCTGGTGGCTCTTCTCTTTACCTGGACACCGGTGTCCCCTTCCAACATCTTTGCTCTAGAACGTGTAGGAATACCTAATAGTTGCTTACAGAGGCCAATTCCTACACCCCACTGCTAACCCACATAGAACTTCATTATCCTGACTCAGTTTCTTCATCTGTCAGATGAGCTAACGAGAAACAACAGACTTGCAAAGCCCTTTCTGACTCTGGTATTTAAATTCTAAGAAATCTGGATTCAGTACATTCTGATTAAAGGAGACCATCTTTATGGCTAGTCTAAAAAAAAAAAAAACCAGATATCAGATAGTTCATCTTCCATCGGTCGAAAGGCTGAGGAACAATATATACTTGCCATAAATTTTACTAGAACTCAAATAAGCTATTTAGCACTTTGATGATGCAATATGTTTCTGTCACCAGTTGTCATTCCAATATTCACCGGAGCCAGAGTTCAGGCTTAAATTGTGTCGTGGTAGCCTATTCTGTAAGCTGCTAGAAACTGCATAAAAACAGAAAACTCCCATAGACAGTCACCTCCAGTTCTGGCTTTTCTCCACGTGATTCGAAGCATCCCTGTCCTCTAACCTGTAATCTAACAGAAAACCTGTCGCGATGGAGCCATCTTTGTCTGGCTCTGCAGGTGACTTCCCCTGTGGGCCACAGAATGCTAAATTCTGTAACAGACGAGTACACTGAGTATTGTTGATCTAGGAATGTACAAGCCTATTTACCACCTGGAAGGAAAGAGTGAGTGTTTACATGCCCATGCAAATCCTCGATTTAACAATGACAGTGACAAAGAAGTGGGCTATGACAATTATATGGGCTTCATACATTTCCTGTTGAAAGAAAAAACTTTAAAAAATCTTTAATTCATAGAGTTGAAGGAAAATGAATAGACTTGCATGTGAACCCACAGATTCCATGGAGAGCATAATAAACTTCAATCTAGTTCCCTGTAATCTCTGTAGGCAGCTGAGTTTTAAGGCACCGATAGCCTCTGACTTTTTAAAGGAGTCTATGTTTGCAAATCATTTTTTTCAAAGATTTGTTCAGATGCAAGGAGACGTGCAGATGACAAAGCTGGAACCTGGACCCTGCTCTCTGAGTCTGTGCTGGAAGTTTGGGGAGACTGTGACACCCTTCCAGGAGACGTGGGACCCAGAGACATAGCAAAGGAAACGAAGTGAAAAAGACAAAAGCATCTCCTGTACTGCCAGCTTTCTCAAAGAGGACTCTTATTTCTCTCATCCTGAATACCCAGCCACCAAATTCTGCTGTCCCTGTCTATCGTTACGAGGCCCTTCACCTGGCCACCGTCAGACGCTGGCCTCAGCACTGGGATGACAGTGAGGGCTGCCTCGTCAGTCTCCTGCTTGCAGAGTCAGCCCCTCCGTCCTCACTCCACAGGGAAAAACGAGTTTCCAGCCCCCCACTCTTCCACGTGTCCCTGTTCCCACTGACCACCGGCCTTAGCACAGCCTCATTTCTCGTGCCAGAGACACATGGCTGTGAGCCCTGGGCAGTTTCTTCCCTAGATAGGGTTTTAGGCTAAAGAGCAAGCCAAATGCAGAGGACAACAAGGCCCTAAACGTAATTCTACTTGGAACCATAGTTACGTATAATATTTCCATCTGCTTTTCAGAGGAGAGTTACATTGGAGTCTCCCGTTCAGGTTGTCAAATGATCTTCAATACCTTTAAGACATGGAAAATTACACTGGACAGGGGAAAAGTGGCACATCAAAACCCCAATAAAACGATAGCTATGAATGATCGCGCTCTGAAACGTTCTAAGCACGCCCCGTCGGTGGAAAGCGATGCATGGTGCAGACGCTCCCCGAGGCTGCCGTCAAGTCTGGGTTCCGCCTGGACACTGACCTTGGATCGTGGAGGTGCCCGGATGTACCACTTGCAATCCACGGCCTCGCTAGCAGAAGCTTTGCCTTCCTTCATAATTTGCATAGATTCCACAATTCCTTCGGCACCGCCCATCTCAAACTCACACACTAAATGACAAAATGCCAAACAAACACAGAAATGGAACTTGAGTAATAAACCCAAAGTATATGTCAGAGCAGAAAACAGAGGCTTCTGAACAGGATTAAATATCTGTTTTACCAACCTGGTAACGGTTTCAAAACTCCAAGGTCCTTAAAGTCAGGATCTTAAAAATCGAGAAAAAGACAATTAGTCTCATTCTGCATGTATTAGTTACAGTGATGTTGAGTAATGTACCATAAAAAGACTCAGGAATCTCCCTAAAAAAAAACACACACACACACATTAAGGGAAATTAAATGATTAAATAAAAACTGCATGATAATGTTAAGACTGAAATGTTAAGTTATATAACCTTTTAATTACTCCAGATTTTTTCTCAATACAAAATAAGCCATTTAAAACAAAAAAAAAAACTTCTAATGCCATTCTTTCATCTAATCATCAGATAAGAATCTCATTCATTTTCTACTCCATAATTGGACAATAGATGTTTTTGTTAAATATAGCCATAGGTAATTCAAGATTGGGGTAAACCTCTGTCTACTCTAGATATAATTATTTTGTTGGATTCAAAAGATCCTATAAATTGTTGAAACACATTTATCAACTGAAATACCAGAAGCACGAAGTTAGGGTATAAAATCTGAGCACCTCCCCCATCCTTGGCGGATGGTGCCATCCTGATTTCATCAGATTATCCTCCCTAACTTTTCATACCATGGGGACTTGCAGAGTCCCCAGAATTGTGCTGTGTGCACTCAACACCCACTCCCTCCCCCGTCTCCCCGTGAATCGGCCATGTGGCCAGGTATCCATCCGTCTCTGCCTGTGAATGTCAGGGGAGCTCGATTCATCTTGAGCCTCAGAAGAGCCCTTGCTGTCACAGGCCCCAAACAGTGCCCTGCCCCCCATTTCCTGAAACTGATTTTGGAATAGGCGTGCAGCCTGTGTGACCTCACGGTGAGCCTGCTGGAGGGTTCTGAAAAAGTTTTCCCCAATGATGGATGGTGACAAAGCATAGTTTTCCAGGCTCCTGTTGTGTCATGTTTGTTTTGGACCCTTTGGGATCACGTGTGGTCCCTTTTGGTGTCAACAGGTGCAGACGTGAGAAAACACTAACTCCTCTGATAAGCAGCCTGAACACTCGGAGTCCGGGGTCCCTATGGCCATGTCGCTGGGGCACCACGTTCACCGTCTGAGTTGGACTCCTCAGCTTTTTCCTTCTGAAACAATTCACGTCCTCACTGTCTCAGTTTCTCTGAACTGCATTTTCTTTTATTGATGGGTGAAGGCTCCAAAGGCTGTGATTTATCTTGAAGACGCATGATGTCCAATTTAAAAGATGACTGCGAAATTTAGTTTCATTTTACTACTATGGCACCAGTGATCAATTTAAAGTCGTATGAAATGTTTAATGCCTACTATAGAGAAGGAAAGAGCCGTGTTTCGTGTAGAGTTACGCAGACTGGTTGTCCCCAGTTCTGTTGATACTAAACTGTCCCATCCATATTTTCCCTTATTTTGACATCTTGCTTGCCCACCTCGGTTATCTAGATTCTTTATTATTCATTATATCCTTTTTTTACTATTCTGCATAATGCCTACTAATAGTCATTATTTCTACTCACTAGCTCCTTTTTGATTAGAAAATTTCAGCCTCACATGGCTGTCCCCAATTCTTGTGACAACGTAGCCACGAGTCTGTTTTCTAGTCAAAGGCTACCATTTGTCATTTGTCATTTTTATAACTCAGGCCAGACAATGTTGAGAGAAATTCCAGTTCTGGGAGTTAAAAATTTATTTTTATCTTTCCATTAATGCTGAAAGCACTGACAGTTCATTTTTTTTTATTTTTTAGAAAAAAATAAAGTTCCTGCAATTCCATTTGAATTAGCCACCAGTAATATCGCCATCACCATAATCGATGGCCCATATGACCTGCAAAAACAAACAAAAATAAATAACAATAGGTTTTAAAAACAGCCTCTACTGAATTTATGAGCATTAAGATCGATTTTCTGCCCCAGCTTGATGGAGGGCAGTAACAAATTAGTATGCAGCACAATGAGGCTGAGTTAGCGAGTCGCTCTTACACTAGATCTTAAATCTGCTCTCCGCTAAGCAGCCTGAATAGAGTTCTAACGATATAAATCGAATCAGAGTACTCCCTTGGCTTTCCATTGATTCCCATAGAATCAAACCATGCCTGTCCCGAATGGACCGTGACATCCTGTGTCCTTGCTCCCAGCCCACCCCATGTTTCTCATCTCTCTGCACTCTCCACTCAAATATCTTGACTCTGTCTCTTCCCACAGCCCCCCGGGGCAGCTCCCAGCCTCAGCACTTTGAACTTAAACGCTTTGCTCCATTTGCTGCATCTTCCCCCCAGGCCTCTGCATAGCTGGACCATTCTCATCCTTCAGTTCTTGGCTCAAGTATTGCATTGTCAGAAAGGCCCTCTTGGATGGCTCTCTCTCCTGTACCATCATCTTCCCCTTTCTTTTCTTCCTTTATGGTTTCTTATATTACACCTGACTATTATTTCATTATCTGTTTACCTTTTTGTTGACCTTATACTCCCGCTAGACTAGAAGACTCACTTTCTCTGCCACCATTATACCGTCCATGTCTGAAGTTGGAGAAAAAAGCGAAATTGATATTTCAAAGACGTCTTTTACTTATGGAAAGGAGAAATCTACTCCAAATAACATGAGAAAGCTGTATATGGGAGATGAAACTATGACAAAAACCATCATTCCTTCAACTTTATAGATGTTAATAATTTACCTTATCGTGATTTAGGAAGAAAAAAATATTTTCTACTAATTTTATTGTGACAGTTTTATTGCAACATCACTTTGAGACAAATAATTGTTTGAAAAGTATTGAATATTTTAAATGTAGATATAATTAGCTCTTTAAAAGCCAAAAATCTCTCAGCTATTGTGTGTGCCTCTCCAGCCAGTATAACTCACTCATTAAGATGCTGCGACAGCTAATTCACTTCTAGTTTGAAAGCTATAACAAGTAATTCTTGAATTTTAAAGAGCTCATCATACTTATGTTTGGAAAATTTAGTTCTTTTTCTTTAACGATTGATTTCAAAATGATGCCACAGCTGAACTAGTGTGATATATACCATCCAAAAATGTTCTGTTGTATAACACATAAGAAGTTAAATTTTAATATCCACAAAGCCCGAGGAAGAATAGATTTTATTACATTTTTGTTTCTTATTTAGTTTCGCCTTTTTTTTTTTAGTAGATTGTTTCATTTCCATGAGTCAGAGAACTCTACTATGCCCATTTCTTTATAGCATCTTTAGATGTTAAACAGTGCATTTGGGTTAAGAAACAAGCCTTTTAATTTTTCTTTTAAAAGTCTGCAGTGCATCTTTATAAAAAATATATGCAAATATTTGTTCGCTTCTTTTATAATGAAATAACAAATGTTAATATAATAATATGTAAGCATATAACATGTTCCATAATTATATAAAATGATTATTATAAATTATTTAAGAAATGTTTCAAAAAAATTAAAAAATAATATTGCAAAACAAAACGAAAATAAATAAGAGCTAAAAATCATCACACCTCTCAAACTAAAAATGATAACGTCACTGAATCACCTTTCAGAGTAGGATACGGTATGGCGTTGGCTGGACCAGCACACACACAGACTCTAACGAACTGATAAAATGGTGCACAGCTGCCATGGTGAATGGCTACCGGAGGGAAAGTCAGTAAAAAAAAAAAATCAGGACATTGCTGCTTCCCAACCTACAATAACTCTCTGACTTCGAGTTGTAGGTTAACTGAAGACAGAGTTTAACTTCTCCTCCTCAGAGCTCGGCTTCTGTCTGACAAGTAGGCAGGTGCTCGGATGTGGGTGAACTGGCTTATTTTGCTTGAACTCATCCGGCTTCAGCATGGCTTAGCCATCGAAAACCTTCCTTCACGTGGATGCTTGGCAACAAGTGCAAGCAGTGATGAAACACCCAGGTTACCGCATGACTTTTGAATCTTGTGACTTATCCTGGGACATCTGTGTTGACGTTTGCATTGATGATGCGAATGCAATGGTGAATACGCTGCTGAAGCTTTAATGACTCAAGACAATGGTGCCAAACCTTAGCTATTAGTAGTCATCCTATAATTTATCACCATGGATTTGTGGGGTGAAAAAGGAAAAAAAAAAAGATCTGACTTAAAAGTCTCCTTGATATAGCACTAAAAATATCTATTTTTTTAAATTTAAAATTTGGGGTAAATGCCTGTTCTTCAGGATAAACATAGTGAATTTGTTGACTTTAAGGAAAACAAACTGACAATGTTGGCTGCAAATGATAAAATCCAAGTGTAAGCAAAGGAAAATGTAGCCATCATTGTGTATCTGACAGCTTCTCAAGACTTAAGAATTTTTAAGTGTGATTGTTGACATGAACAAATATGAGTTTTGATATGAAATAGTTAAATGTGTCAATATTCGGAAGATCAGTATAACAGTGATGCCAACTAGTCATGTATGATGTTAACCACACATGGGTGAAAAGCATGTGAAGAACAAAATACATTGATAGATGTTAATGTAACATAATATAAAAATTCATTGAGTCTGCGGCCATGCCACCCTGAGCATGCCCAGTCTGGTCTGATCTCAGAAGCTAAGCAGAGTTGGTACTTGCATGGGAGACCACTTAGGAAGACCAGGTGCTGTAGGTGTTAAAAAAAAAAAAATTCATTGATACAGCTTCACATTCCTCACTGCAAATAACCTTCAGCAAACTTATTTTTTGAGGCTTGGGGTGGCATCCAACTGAAAAAAACTACAAAAAGACTTTCCCATTTTCCAACTCTATCTCTGAGAGGCTGAAATTTCTTCATGTACATCCTCTGTCAGAACACAGAAGAGCAGATTCAGTGCAGAAACAGATGTGAAAATCTAATCTAGCTGTCTTCCAATAAGACAGACATTAAATAGATTTACAAAAATAGGAAACGATGTAATTCTCCAGTTAGTTAAATATTTATTAATATTTTAATATTAACTGATGTCTTTAAAATATGCTTTTTATGTTAAAATGTGATTGGTTTCTTAGTGTGATTTTTTTCTGTATTAATAAATAGCTATTTAAGATATTATTAGTTTAGACGTATAATACAGTAAATACTGAATAATATAGCTCCATAAACTTGAGCAGTTGGAGGTCTTTGGTGCTTTTTAAAAGATAAGGGTATTGAAATCCAACTCTTTCAGAATTTCTGCTCTAACCAACCATCTTTGTTCCACGTGTAAATGCCTTTTCCCAAGGAAACTCTAGCTGCAGTGAATTAACCTCTGCAATGCATTTATCTCATATTCCAGAGAAATTTCTGCAATGCTAGGCACACCGCACAAACTGTAGAAGGACTTTCGGTAAATTGTTGTTTATCTGATGAGACTGTGAGCGACTCAAATCAGAGTCATCTTCATTTTACAAATGGACAAATTGGGGGTTCACCAACTTTAGAAAAATGCAACTTGTTTTTTGACCTAGAACCAAAATAGATTAAGAGCTATCTCTATAACTTTGAACAAATCACTAAATCTTTCTGAAACTCAGGTTTGTTGTTGTTGTTGTTGTTGTTTACCTAAAATGAGGATGCTGTTGGTTTAGGCTTTTACGGCTCAAATACACCATTGTACACAGAACACACAGATGCGCCTAGAACAGTGGTTTAAGGGAAAATGAAATTGTCAGACTTGGCCATGTAACTATATTTACAAAACCCTCTGATTATAGAAATTGGCTTTGATCCTTTGTTATGTTTCATGCGGAGCTCAGATACAAGACAGGCTAGCCTTAGAGAAAGACACTCAAGATTTTCCTCAAATTTGCACACTTTCTCACGCCTCACGTCATGAGTTACATCACGAGTTCCTGATGTCTTCACATCTCATCTGTACTTACTTCGAAAGCTCCCTAATATCTGTGGGCATGTCTTTCTTAAATCAGCCCTCGCATCCAAAATAACAGCCCTCCTCCTCACTGGCCACCTTCCCGTCCCCTTCTTTACCTCTCCGCTGCCCATCACACCGCTGACCCTTTGTTTCCTACTCGAGATTGAAAACCACTGTGTGTCTGCTTTTTGAAATCAGTGAACAAAATTGAAGGTGCTATTTTAAAATTAACTGCAAAAAGATCTTGACAGCACAGTGCTAAAACAGCTTGCATTGCCATATTTTAATAATCTGATTTAATTCACTCTTGTGCAGAAGCAACATGACTCTAGCATAAAGTCCTACCACAGTATTTTAAACCTTGCTGCTGAGTTTTGCTGTGATCTCTAAGCACTGGGCTGACAACCACAGCTTCACACTGAGTTTGCCTCCCAACTGTCTGAATGTCAGCACAGAGTTAAATACCATAATTTCTTTTCTCCCGTGGAGCATAAAACTTACTCATATATGAATTTTAGAGATCCAAACTCACAAGAATTTCAAGAGAGAAGTTTGTCCTTTAAAATAGTATTACGATTTACAAAGCTTATACCGATTTTTTGCTTCCTTGTTTTTTTTAACTGTAATAAATGACGTTTCCTCATGATGCTTGTATTGATATTTTTAAATCACTTAGAAAGACAGACTCTTTCTTACAAATGAATGCACAGAAACTGGATTTTGCTTATGTTCACATTGGGCAGGCTTTTATGTATGTTTTTGGTCACTAGTCCCAAGGCAATCGTTCTATGGAGAATATGTACGGTTACTCTACAGAATAAAGAAAAAAAATAACTTGAGGAAAAGAGGAAAATAACTCGAGGAAGAATAAGTCATCAGAAGACCAAAAGAATGACAAACACATGAGAAGAACCATCTAGATTGTCCGAAATTTGCGTTTGGCATTTGCATATTTGAATGAGCTATTATAGAACATTTCTTTCTTTTCAAGAGAAAATAGAGCTCTTGATTTGATTATGAGCAAACCACACCCTTTCCCCCAGTTCTCTCACGATTCCTTCATTCACTCACCCAGTGAGTTCATCCTACGTCACAGGAAACCTGACATAAAGGAGTCTCTCTTTCGAATTGTCGTTCTCACTAGAACTGGTTTAACAGAGCGTTTCTCGCTGGCACAACTATGGTGCCAACACTGTTAGTCAATAAACCACCTCCAATGCCCTCCTCTTTCTCTCTATTACGTTGCATTCACTCTTTTCCCAATATCCATTCATGTTTATTGATGTGCTCAAGAAGTGCTACTGAGTAATTAGGAGAAGGGCAGAATTCTTGACCACGGAAGAGTCTGGAGCTAACACGTGGCAGCAGTAAGGGCTTTGAGCCGAGAAGAGTGACAGCAGAAAGTGACTCACCATTGGGCTGATGTGGCAGCCTGGCCGCATGTGACTGCATCGCTGTGGGACCCAGGAAAGCACGTGAGGCCCATGGCTACTGAGGAGCGGCGTGAAGGAACCGATGACATGCCAAGACCCGAGAGTGTGTGTGAGCGTGTGCGCACACGCAGTGGCAGATAATGTTATTCTCACAGCAGCCTCTGTCACCCCACTTACGTCTCTGTATGCTCAATAAATCACATCACTTAAAATTAAAAAAAATAATAACAAAGTATATTCTAAGAAAAATTTGTTTTCTCAATGGTATTAAAAAATATAAGTGCAAGCATCATGGAGGCTTGTAAGTTACAGCTCGATGAACACACCGTGGACGCAGTAAAGTACACGGGCCACGCAAATGCAGCTTCATCGCAAGGTCTTCTGTGCTTCCAGGGAACCTGAGGAGCCGGGGACCCTTGGAAAGAGAGTGGACGGCCTCTGATCGGAAGCTTCGGGAGTGTTCCCCATCGCTGCCGTTGGCAGGCACGCTAGAGTGTGCGTGCCAGGCCCAGCAGTGCACATGGGACGGGGGGAAGAAAGCAACTGCAGAATGCCAAGCGCCACCCCTCGGCGTTTGACTGGAGTAGAAGAACGCATGGGGCACCTCTGGGCACATCTGGGTCCATCCCGGAGCAGCCCGCGGAATCACGTGGAAGGATTCACTAAATCCATCGTCTTCTAAGGACTGAAAATCAAGCATGTCTCTGGTCTGAAGAAAGGGCCGAAGGACCACATTCTGTCTTTGAAAGCCAGCGTGTCTCTGCTTTTAAGTCACCACCCTTATCTCTTGTCGCCAAGGTTAGAATCTTTGAGTTCCAGCCTTCTGTCTGCTCTTCAAATCCATAAAATTAACCCACACGCTTTTAAAAATAAAAGCCATGTGTGGTGAGGAATGATTTGGAAAGATTAAAAGGGCACAAAATGATATACCAGTCAAGGAAAAAAAAAACTTACACAGCGATATTACGTTAACAAAATGAATTTAAAAGCCAAACTAAAATGTACAACCAAAAAGTAGGTCAGATATTAATTTTGTAAAGAAATCGCCAGAAAGATTGATGTTGAGCCTGTATTATGAAACGAAAATTACTGACAGAATTCTACCTTCTCCAGCATCAATCTCGTCCTCTCTGAAAGATGAGGATGAAAATATCAACTGGTTTTGATGCAAAGCAGAAGACTAGCGAACAGATACAATATAGATTACTTTAAGTCTTAAATGCTATGGAAATATAAGTTATCCCATGCAAATACAATTCAGAATTTTAGTTCCTGGGTGATAAATGAATTTAAAAATGCCTAAAATATTACTGTTGCTTGAAAGCCATTCTTTACAAAGTCACATCCCACTGTTCCAGCCTCACTGTTTATTCTGTGTACTCCACTTATTTCCAGAATAAGGCATTTGACTTCGGGGTTACTGAGGGGTCCACCTCACTTCCCCAAATGCCTGAGATCAGCTGAAAAATTCCTGCAGGAAATTCTAATGTAGTTCCCACTGCATGTTTACCAATATCCAAATAGTGCCAGGTACTGGTGAACGTCCAAATATCCACTTTTCCCTTAATTCATAACAACATATACAAGATACAACATAGATCAGCTTCAAAATTACACCCACATTTTAGATAATGGTAAAATTGAGCATACCTAAATAGGAATGAAGCCATTTTAAAAAGCACTGTGTCTAATGTCACAACGGGCCACTTCGGGTCTCCTAGAGGGATGCGGCTCTCTGAGAACTAAAAGGATGATCACGTACTTGTGTTTTCCTCTAGCAAGTGACCTTGGCTCACTTTAAAAACAGGAGAATTAATGTTTACAGTGACATCTCAGAATCGTTCCATCTGCAGTTGTCACACGCCTTTTGATCCCCTGGTGCTCATGTCCCCGATATGGCAGCGAATCGGAAGGTCTCTGAACACTGAGAATTTCACTTGAGAACCCGAGTGATCAGAGTCAGGTACCTACTTTTGAGCCACATGCTGAAAAAGATGGCTCCACCTCTGAAAAAGAATCATTTCTCGCAAGTGGAACTCCTTCTTGGTGGACTGGGGTGATCTCCAGACAGAGCTGGACTGTCAGAGGCCAACTGGACCCCAACTCGATCATCTTCTAAGGCTTGTGAGGATCAGGCACATTTCCGGCTCTATCAAAGATACACAACACGGAAGCGTCCATGAAAATGCGCCTTAGAATTTTCAGTGGCGCTGTGCTGACATTTATTTCCACTGGCATTTAAACACATGTGTGAACTTGTAGAAATGGTGCCACACTGAAGAAATGCGGAGCGATCCGTGTGCTCTTAAGCCAGCTGTTTGTTTGAGACACTTGCTAAATCTGGGCTCCCTCTGCTCAGCTTTCTATCCTTCCAATATAAGAGCATCTACAGTTGTTTCATTAAGAAGTCTGAAAATAATCCAAGGTTTCCCTAACGTCACGGACTAATAAGTCAATACCATAATTTTTTAGGTGAGAAAGAGAGAATTACGTCTCTTGTGTTTGGCCGGAGAGCATCACCGATAGGATCCCATCGATTGATTTTTTTCCCCTTAGCCTTTTCATTTGTATCAATCCTTAGCCTCCTCCTGATGAGCTGAGCTGAAAACTTCAAAGACAGTATTGACTTGACTTTTTCACACCTTCCTTTTCTTCATCAAAAAAAGATAACAAAGAGCTTTCGATTATCGTGTAAAATCTCTCAGAACCGACCTCCTTCTCCAGTGCATTACGGTTTTCTTGTCCCAGCCTTCAACCTTAGGGCATCAAATCCCAACCAGTCTCCTTGCCTTAGTCCTCCCTCCTTCCAGTGTTTCTCATGTAATTTTTTAGCTAAACTGACATAAAAGGCTTGTGGCCAACACCAACTGCCCACCATGGGAGCAATGGCATTGGACCAGTCCTGTGTGCATCACGGCAGAAAGCAGGAGAAACAACTCACCAGCCAACAAAAACGTGAGAAAGATGCATCGTTACCACTTTGATGCACTAAATTTTAGGGTTTTTGTCTTTTTTTTTTAACCCAACAAAGGTTGATACGAACACCAAAAAATTATTGATGTTCGCAAACCTATGTTCAGGGATCGAAACAGCCTGTAATAAAGAGCCTGCATGTTGGCCCTCCCTGTCCCACTGCCTCGTAACTGTGCCCTTGTGTGATCACTCTCCCTGGAGTGGGAGCCAGTGACTCACTGCCAACAAAGAGTGACTCACTCCCCGCGATGGTGCTGGGAAGGCGCCTCTGGGATTGCTTACGGAGACGGTGACTTCCATCTTGTTCTCCTTCTGTGTCTCTCTCTTCCGTTTGCTACAGGGACAGTCAATTCTCATACGATGAATTACCCAACAGAGAGGCCCACAAAGTAGGGGCATGTCTCTGACCCACGACCCCTGAGGAATGAGCCAAGGAAAGGGCCGTGTGAGCGAGCTAGGACACCTCCTCGCCCACTTGAGCCTTGAGAGGACTGGTTATCTTGCACACAGAGCTATCAGTCTTTTTTTTTTTTTTTGCCTTAAATAACATGAGCTTTTTGTTGGCATGCATTAAGAAAATCTAACCCTTGTACTTCTGGATTTTTAGTAGTTATTATTAATCAAAGATACCAAACGATGGTGAAAAAGGAAACTAAAAGGGATAGCTACATATTTAGCAATAATTGTTTGGGAACGAGCAGGAATGGTACAGGAAATGAATTTGACCATGCCGTTTCTTCACTTTCAGAAGACTCCTAGAGGCAAAATTTTCAAGTGAAAAATATATGCGCTTGCCTCTTGCAATTTCAGGATATTAAAAAATATTGACAATGTTATATATGAGGATTTCTGCTTCTGGAGCTACACCTCTCCTTATTTAAGAAACACGATCAAGGCACAATGAGCAGTTTGGGACATTCTGCCACGGAGGGCTCCAATTCTTGGGCCTCACAGCATAGCAAAAGAGTTTAGAAGCTTCTCAGGTTCTTCTTCAAAAAAAAATGCAATTTCATTTTCAGAAAAAATATCCCTTTTACCATTTTAAATCTATTCTTTGGGGGAAAAAAAAGTTTTTATTTAGCCTTGTATTTTCAGATTTTAAAATTCAACATGAAACATTTTTTGTTCTCCAGAATTCATTGCTTATTGCGATGTTATGATGGACTTAGGGACAACAAATTTATATAATATTATTATTATTTATATTGTGATACTTCTTTGGGAAAAACTGTATCATAAAATATTATTCTAACTATAATTTTTAAAAATTTTTTCTTGGTTACCTATTAGTCAAATAAAGCAAATAAGCTTATTTATATACTTTTGAAACTCTCATGATAGTCATTGTAATTCAATCCTGTGTATAATTTTCCAATATTAACAGCACAGAAAATTAAAAATTAGATAAAATATGAAAATGTGTATGTGTGTGTGGGTGTGCACACACACACACACACACACACACATATATTCTATTTTCCCACTAATTTAGATTGAAATGTTGATAAACTCCACAGAGTGATCCTTTTTTTTTTATTTTGTTTATTTATCTTTTTTATCTACCACTGACTTGAAAAGCCATGGAGAATCAAAATCACTGGTCTATATTCTCTCTCCTCCTCCTCTTCTCCTTTCCCTGTACTTTCTTTCTTTTCATCTTTGAACTTCCTTCCCAATTTCTGTCGAGAGCTATTCTGGAGGGCTTGGCTGTAAAACCACAGCAATCACGTGGCAATTACCCTCAGCTCGGCAGGAATAACAGAAGTTTGTCACGGGAAAACTAACGCATGTCCTTCTAATAACGTCTCTATACACTTAAAACAACCCTTGGTTTATTTATACATTCAATAGTGCTTGCTTTACAAAAAATGTTGAAATGCTAAAGAGCTTTATAATTGCTGAGATGTTGAGAACTGTTTAACACTTTATAATTAAGTAATGCTATGATTTCAAAAATATTTGATGTCAATATTGGATTGATTTCAAAAGGAGATATTTGCATAACATTTCTAAGTTTTGTCCACATAATCAAGCCTTTAAACTTAAGGATGCCAACACTTAAATATATAACAAAATCTGGAATTAAACAAACTAACTGAAAATATTTAAAAATATTAAAACACAATTGTAATTTCATTCCTTAATTTGCATGTTTAAAATTTCTTTCCTTAAATGTTGACATTTCTTATTGTCAACTGTCATGGAAATTTCCATACAGTGAGACATGCAGCAAAAAATAAAATAATATTGAGCATAAAAAGCAATATTAAATGTCAAGATGTTTCTAAATAAAATATGTTGGAAATTAAAAGTATACTTTTTCTTTAAATATGTAACATTTATTTTGAGCTATATTTGACATGAATAAGAATGTAATTTCAGGATATTAAATTTAAATGTTATATTATATCAAGACGTATTTCTCTTAGCTCATTCTATTTAAAAAGAAACACTCCCAGTCTCTATTTCAAAATTTATTTTGTTGGTGAGAGATGCTCGCAATAAAAACTCAAACATGTTTACAGCACTATTGTGGCACCAAAAAGGTTCAAAAGTTTTCTGTTTTTGCTTTTGTACCAGAAGGCGGTGAAGAATGTTTCAACTAAAAGCTACCTGAATGGAAAACACTCAAATTTATGAGCTACTGCAAAAAATCTTAGAGAGGTCTTATGACATATGGATATCCATTAATGTTCATTTAATTTTTACGCAGAAAATGAGAGAATACTACATCATGTTTATTTTCCATGTTTTAGGAAAAAACCAAGAGCAAATGTGTTAGAATTAAATTTTATAAGCTCCTGTTTCCAAAGTTTCAACTAAGGACCACACACCTCCGTGCGGAGGAATTAAATGGAGAGGTTACGGTGTCGGACGCCTGCAGATGGGAAGGACAGTCAAGCACGGGGCACGCAGCCCGAGGCCCGAGGCCACCTTCACCTGCTGCACAGAGGACACGGCCCCCTCCGCTGGGCCCCTCGCTCCCCTGCTGACGGCGCTGTTGGTTCAGCACAGGTCTCCCCTCCTCGCCGCAGCTCTGAAAAGGTGTCAGGTGATGTGATGGTTACCGGGCGAGCTGCACCGGGCTATGGGCTGCCCAGATGTGCAGCTGAGCATCGTTCCAGCTGTGTCCGTGCGGGCGTTTCTGGATGAGGTTCCCGTCTGCATTCTAGACGGATAAAGGAGAAGGCCCTCCCAGGTGTGGGTACGCAGGCCTCCCCTCCCAGGTGGGGTGAAGCCCTCAACAGAACAAGAGGGGACTTCGAGGGAGAGGGGACCCACGCCTGACTTCGGAGCCGAGACGCCGGCTGCAGGGCTGCTCCTCCAAGGTCCGCATCTGCCCACGTCTGGCTGACTCCAGCATCCACTCTCCCGGTTCTCGGGCCTGGGAGACAGGCTGGGGTCTCTGGCCCGTGACTGCAGGTGTGTGGCCGCCCGAGCCGCCCTCAGCACAGAAGCCCGTTCCCTGAAACGTGTCTTGTCTACACGGCATGAAGAACTGATTCGGCTCCTCTGGAGAACGCTGACTGATCCCGATGGCGTGGGCCCTTCCTGCCACGTCCCGCGTGTCCCCCTGGCCTGTCCCCCACCTGGGAGACGGCTCTCACCCCCAGCCCTCGCCCCCTTGGGTCCCCAACTCTGAATGGACATGCTGCGCCTTCTCCGATCCTCAGCTCCCCGTCTGTTCCCTCGGAGCTGAGGTCTCTTTGCCTTTTATGCTCCTCCCTTAACGAACGTAAATAAAAGTGTGGGCCCCAACCCCAGAGGCATCGGGCAGTATCAGCCCTTCCCGAGCGCCAGGCCCTGCGCAGAAACTTCACCAACAGTCCTCGCCATAGCGCCTGACGCACGGAGCGGCCACCTTTCCAGATTTTCAAGTCGAAGGAAGCGAGACCTGCGGTGACTGAGGACATCGATGACGGTCACGCCGCCCAACGGGGGGGGAAGCTGCATCTGAATGCGGGCGCGGCCGTCTGTCCCGCACTGCCCGTGGGGGGCACGTTCACAGAGCCCTACGCTCCCGAACCCCACGCACACACACGGCACTTGCACCTGCGCGCACACCTGTGACAATGTTTAACCTATACATGAGGCACAGGAAGAGACTTACGACGGTAACTAATGATCAAACAGGACCAGTATAACAGTAACATAAGGGTCACTCAGATGCAAGCCCTGAGACGACCTGATAACCTGGGGTCCGTCTCCAGAGGCTGGAGGGGTCGGGCAGGGGCGGCTGGGCAGGAGGTGGGGAGGTGGACCGTGAAGCGGCTCTGTGGGCTCGCGATGCCGGGGAGCTCAGTTTGTCCAATGAGCTGGGCAGTGAGGGGGCACAGGGCACAACCTACACCACCGGTGTGACTGCGGTGGTGGCAGCAGCCACCCGTGGCATGGATAATAAAGAAGACACCCTATCCTAATCGTCCCTCCCAGAACCTGGGATGAGGGGGTGAGTGGAAAGCAGGGGTGTCAAAGGAAAGTGAGTTGAGTCTACGGCCACGTCACCCTGAACACGCCCGATCTCATCTGATCTCAGAAGCTCAGCAGGGTCGGGCTTGGTCAGTACTCGGATGGGAGACCCCCTAGGAGGACCAGGTGCTGTAGGCATAAAACATTAAAAAAAATATAAGAGATTATATTGAAAGGTCCTTGCAATCTGTGAGGTCAACCAAGGGTTGCCTCACTTAAAAAAAAAAAAAAACAGTGAGTTGACTCTTTAGTACGAGTTAAAAGAAGAAATTCCTGGATAAAATTAAGTTGTCCACTGCCAAGCAAAACTATGAGCCGAGCGTCAAACAAGTGAGTTCGGTTTTGAGAGTGACATTTTTCTGTGCCTGAGTTTTGTGCATCTTGCGGCTGTGAAATAAATAAGAATGGCGCTCCTGTTATCAGAACAGCCTGGATTGTGACGGGAATAAAAGCTGAAGACTTAACTCGCGGCAGACACAGGGCCATGAATTATTAAGTTCGCATATACAAACAGATTTCTGGGAAAACACGAACCAGGACAGCGACGGCAGCAATAAATTCTCCAAACGCCTTGTCTCCAAAAAAAAAAGATATTCACAAAACACCTCCACGCCCAGCCACGTGTGCAAAGCTGAGCAAATGCCACAGAGACGCTGCGACCCCCAGGGACCGACCCCCTGGCTCTTCATGGACGAGCAGCTTGGCGCGGATGGAAGGACGGCGACCTGGTTGCAAAGAACCAGCAAGTGGTCACCCGGAGAGGGGTGCCTTCGGCCCGGCGTTAAAGGGTCACGCTGGCTGCTTTGTGAAAACCCCTTGGTGGGAACGAGGGCTCGACTTGAGGACACAATCTCAGGGCTGCAGCGTTTTGTTCTACAGTAATAATATTTACTCTCCCCAAACTCCTGACGGACCCGACGTGCGCGCTTTGAAAGCAGGTGGCGTGTTTCGGTTCATGTTCGTCTCGGTGTGTCTCTCAGGATTCATCACACTCAGCGGGCACCGGCGGAATATGCTTCGGGTCTAAGGCTCTCAAATCACGGGAGTTGGCAGAAGGTAGGAGCTTCATTTCAGATGGCATTTTCACTGCCTTCCACTATTAATGCGTTTCTCTCCTCGTGAGCTTTCTGAGCCTCGGAACCATGGTCTGAAACTGAATTTGTTGTTATCTGTCTCTGCAGACCTGGCGCAGGTGAACTGGAGGCCCTTCTGGATGGTACAAAGCGTTCTGGGAAACAGTGGCTAAGCGCAGAGGGCACCGTCCCACGACACGGGGGCCCCGATGCTTACTGCCTTTCTCGAGGTAAGAAAAGCTACTTAAATGATCACAAAAGAGGTATTACGTCGCTGGGGTTTTTTCCCTTAGTCTAATGCACTTGCCACAGCTCTTTACTTGGTGAATTTCTCTTTATATTTCTATTGATCAGTGATATATCTGGGTTTATTTTTACCATCATATTTTGTGTTTGCTCAATGCTCCTTTTTCTCCACATTTTTCCTTTTTCTGTTTTTCCTGCCTTTCATCTGCTCTGTAAGATTTCTATCTTCCCTTTTACTTCTTTGATGACTCAAAAACTATAGACTGTATTTCTATGTGTTTAGTGGTTCTCAAGTTTGTAAGTTACTGATTTAATGGCAACCTTCCAATACTCACAAAGGCTTGGCAGTGGGTCTACAGGATTTTAACTATATTCCCAGTAATTTTTTTCCATGTTTAATATATTTCGTGTAAAATATTATTTGAAAATGACTGAGAATTTGTTTCTTGTCATATGAATGGCTAGTTCTGAGAAGCACTCCTCACCACACACACACACACACACACACACACACACACACACACACACACCCCTTCCCCTTGAGGGTCCCGCTCACAGAGGCCCTGTAGCTGTCACTAGCCACAGGATGACACCCCTGGGCTCAAACCGTCCCATAGCCACAGCTGAGCTGTGCTGTGCTGGTGGCGCCCGGCCTGGAGTGGCCTGCAGCAGCTGGGACAGGAGCACCTGGCATCTCGGGCGAGGGGACAGGCCCAGAGGAGGAGGGAAGTTTGGGAGCAAAGGGGCAGGACACCGGCCTGAGTGTCTGGCATGTGGGGAAGGCGTTTCCCACGAGGGTGCTCCCAGAGCACCCCTGCCATGAGCTCAGGGGAGAGCACACGGGGAAGTGGGCCCGGGGTCTTCCCTGCACCCATGCTTTGGAGGGGTGGGTGCTGGGAGGTGTCAGTCAGTGGTCATCCTGTGCTACTGGCAGAAACAACGCAGGACAAGTCACATTAGGAGGAAAATTTCCCCAAATGACTCGGCAAATGGCAATAGATTAGAAGATGAGAAAAGGACTGAAAATCTCCCTCTTTTTATTATTATTGTTGTTGTTATTATTATTACCATCATCATCATCATCATCCACATCCTTGTAATAGAAATAATGTTTCTACTTGAAATTCGGAGAAATAACAGAGCTGACACAAAGGAGAAAGGGCGTCTCTACATGACAGCCAGCAGCAAGAGCACACAGTAGGTCTTAGAGTTCGCATGATCGAATAGAGCATAATGTCCTGTAGATACACAGAGATACACATGCAGTGTTTCCAAAAGAGGCATTTGCAACAATAAACACACCATAAGAAACTATGAAAAGCACAGAGATTAAAAATGGAATTTCCCTATGTAAGTTTGTCAAAGAACAGGATTGAAAATTGGCAATATTTTAAAAAATAATATAGTTACAAAGTTTTCAGGACTGATGAAAATATGAAAGCACTGATCTAGACAGTACAGAAACCTCCCAATCCATTGATCGATCAATCACTCAAATAAATAAACGGAAATCCATGCCTGGGTGCTTGGCATTAGAATCCCTTTAACACAGAAGATGAAGACAAAATATTGAAAGGCCACGTCAAGGAAAGGAAAGGACAGAATGATGGCAGACGGTCCACGGCGAAAACGCGAGCCGAGACACACATTCACATCATATCTGCGGAGACCCGCCAACCGAGAACTGTCAGTCGGCAAAAGGAACTTTCAAGGATGGAAGGAAACTGAAAACATTTAGAGAGTAAGTAAACATTGAGGGATTTTACCTCCAAGAAACCTGTCTTAAAGGAAAATTGGAGGATGTAGTTAGTTCCAAGAGAAAAATGATCTGAGAACTGTCTCAAATGCAAGACAGACAAACAGACAGATGAAATAGCAACAAGAAATGCTCTACATTTCCGGTCAGAATGCGACTTAAATCAGAAGCTCACGGAAACATATACATTCATTTAGAAGTTGAGAACCACAATTATTGCGAGAAAAAAAAAAAGCATGGGTCGAAGAAGAATCTTTAAAAGATTTAGAAGTGAATGGTAGCTAAAGGCAGGAGATAAAACCTAAACAGGATGAGAATCACCCCCTCTGCACCACGTTCATGAAATACGATGCTCAACTTAACGAAAATTCAGCATCCGTGTGCACCTGATCAGTGGACCACTGAACCCCACGAGCGGTTTTCTTTGATGGAATGTGAGAAGCCGATTGTTTTTACGGAAGAATAAAGGGCCAAAAACATCCAAGACACTCCCATCAGTTATTAAATCTTATTATGATAGCGATCATCATCATCATCATCACCATCATCATCGTCATCATCATCACCGTTGTGTTTTCTGGTCCTACCACACTGCCGACGTGCCTGGCAGAATTCACACTCATGAAGGTTAAAGTTATATTTTAACATCCAGCTTCTACTTTGGTCATTAAAATAGATCTGTTTGTTTCATTCTAGCCTGTGTTGACTTTTTGGAAGACACGCAAATAATTACCTCCTTTGCCCAAAAGTAGACTGAAAAATGAATGGGATAAGGACAGAGCAGGGACCTCAGCACCTCTCCCACGGGGGTGGCGCCCGCCGAGCTGTCCCATCTCGTCCCTGTGGCCCTTGCAGGGAGCAGCGGTGCCTTATCCTAGGTGGAGACTAAACCGTATCAAACAGGCGGGTTACGACGCTTCTGAGCGTAGCCGGAGGGTATCCGTGGGGAAGAAAAACCATCCTCCCGTGAGAAAAGAGACACTGCTGGTTGCACCGGCAGCAGGAGGGTGGTCTGGGACGAACCACGGTACTCTTCTCGAAGGATGCCTCAGTCCAGTGCCTGGGTCCACGCGTGCGGCTGGAATAGGAGACGCGGCCCTGGCAGGTCGCAGGCTGTCCCGTCCGGCCGCGCGGTGGATGTGAGTCACCCGCAGGATGCGACGGGCTGGGGACAGCCGGGCTGCGGGAGTAGACACGGGGCTGCCAGGGCTGGCACACCGCCCCACGCGTGCCATCCTGGGCCAGGGTGGCAGCCAGCTGTGACCTGCAGCACCGCGGCGGCCGCCCCCGTGTCTTCAGAAGACCGTTGTCCCGTCCCTGTTACTGGGCGCTGGAAGGGACTGGCCATCTGCACGAGGACCGCGACGGGAACGGCCTGGGCCTCAGGGGCTGGGAGCTGGCTGGCACTTCTCGGCGAGCAGAGGGACTACAGGAGGCGGCTGCCAGGACTTGGCAGACTGCGTTTGAGGGGTGGGGTGGGTGCGGAGGAGGTGGCTTTCGCCAGGCAGAGGCGAGGCTTCAGGCATCTGTCCTAAGCCTGCTGCTGAGAGTGGAAGCCAAGTCCTAAATAAAGAAGCGACCGAAAAACTCAGCTGTAGCAATCCCCCCTCGACTCCGATCCCCTCGGATTCAACCCTCTTCACCCTCTCGTCACGCCACTCCGTTCTCAGCAAAGCTCCTCAGGACCATTCTGCACCACGAGGCCCCCAGCAACTCAGTTTGATTCACTACTTAGTTCTTGACAGTCTGCATCTCGCCTTGACCACGGCAGGAAAACGGTACCCAATAAAGCGATCACTGACATCTTCTGATAGCAAACGTCTGATTGATCGTCATATTCACCTGTGACGAGGTGCCTCGTCTCACTCCACCGCCTGAAGCTCGCTTTGCCCTGGCGCCACGAGCCACCCATCTGAGTTCTTACTTTAGGTTTCCTCGGAGAGCGGCCCGCCTGTCCCCTTGCCAGCGCACTTCCTCAGGTGTGGTGTCTTGATCTCTCCGGATAATTCTCTGCGGAGCGAGGCCGTCCACACCCAGGATTGCTGCTGCCACCTCCGAGCCAGTGACTAACACGTCTGGCTCCAGCAGCCAGGGCATTCACGCCACTTAACATGCTACCCGCCACGCGCGGCCACGACAGTGACCCGAAAATCATCTGCTCCCGCGCAGTGACACGCCGATGTGTCACCTAAAAAGACACGAGGTTACTTCACTTCTGCTTCAAAGGTGCCTCAGACCAGAGACGCACCCAGGTCACTCACTGTCTTTTTTCTCTGCATATAATCGAGAGCATATGTTAAAAATTCTGACATCTGCATCATTCTTGAAGCTCCATCTTCTTGTTTACCTCCAGTGCTACGTACAACCAGCACCATTATTAATCCATCTGGACAACCTCCTGATTCACAAGTAATTCCACCCTCTTCCAATTTACTATCTTGGGATCTGGTGCTGCTTCTATGTTTCAGCTACGATCATATCCACACATAAAATCTTTTAATGGTTTCCATCATTTCAAGATGAAATGGAAATACGTTAGCAGAGCTAGTGCTGGCTTCCATCTTGGATAACTTTTCCAAACACGTCACTTTTTACATCTCTGTGCAGCTCAGCCTTTATTTCAACCGAGCCAAATGCCTGCAATTGTTTCGGCGGGAAAGCAGTAGCAGCACTTTCGTCCCTGGCCACCGTGGTCCCCGAGGCTGGCAGGCCCTTTACCTCCCTGCCAGCTCAAGCTTCTACGGGCCTCGCAGTCAGATTGGGTTTCCCTCTTGGGAGTGTTTCTCTATCACCCAGCTCATCCGAGTTCAGGTCCCCGTAACGTCCCTAAAACCGTATGTTACCTTTGTCATAACACGTCACACTGAAGTGTGACGCAGACCCCCACCTCTCCCGGGAGGATATGAGCAGGGTCTGTCCTGTTTATTTGTCACCTTCAGTGCCAATCACACGAATACACAAACTCACTGCCACCTCGTAAATTCCTGCTGCCTCTGTAACATGCTTATTCTTAGCTTTCGAGGCACTGTGAAACATTTTCTAATGTCTCAGAAAATTAAATTAAAACGTAGTCCCTAAAGTGCATCGTAAATATTATTTCGCGATCTCCTAGAAATTTCATTGTGACTCAAAACGTTTTTAGGAAAAACATGATTGCTTGTGATAGTTACCGAGTCTCAGGTCTGAAATTAGGGTGATTTGCATCACGGTCACAAAGATCAAATTTCTTTTCAGGGTCCCATCAGAACTTCAGATTTTATTTGCTTGCATTTATTCTGATAAAAGAGCCACTTCTAAATCATACTGCGAAGGAATTAAGAACTGGCCTGGCAGACTTCTCCAGCATTTATTAACCCAGACGCTGCAACAAGCAGATGTTATCACCGTCCCCTGAGCTTCCAGGTAACACCTGGCAGCTGATGCTTGTAAGGTCTTCACTCTGGCTTCTTAGCATCATCCACGGGGCTGATATGTGACCAGACTAGCTTACTATATGTTGCTGGCTGCTCCCACTTACACGGGCTGTTAGTAACGCATCGGCTAAAGAAGGTTTATTATAATTCAGTTTTCTATTTAAAACTTTATAGCTTGGGCGTTTACACACATATTTTTACTTATAGAGTCATGCAAGAAAAAGCTGTTCTTAATACGGCTGTATTTGACTGGCAAGTGATACTATTTAATTCCACTTTGTATGTATAATGTTGGTCATGTGAAACTTAAAATGAGCAAAAGTTTGAAACGCCCTTGGGATAGTTTAATGAAAATAGCTGTGACTAATTTAAAGATTTAAAAAAATATTTACTCTCTTTTATTTTCTCTGATCATCAACCTATCATCGATATGTATATATTGATTCCAAAAGACCCACAGTAGACACTAAGTAAGACACAGCCCCAGGTTGAGGGAAGTGCAATCTACCTGGAGATATTTAACAGACTGACAGGAAACTGAACAGAATAAAATGCAATGCTAATACCGCCTGCAGATCTGGGGGTATAGCCCAGAAGGAGGATGCTATGGGAATTTAAAGCAAAGTCCCAAGGCAGGAAGATTTGAGTTAGAACAATTTTATGATTGAAGAAGAACATTTTTCCTCAAGAAGGTAAAATGCAGCAAGTGCTGTACTTCTGATGATAAATAGTGAGGAATCTGACAAAAGTATGGCCAAGGGTGGTAAAGAGCTTTTCAGAGAAAACAGAAAGTTACTATGTCATCACTTCATTCTCCTCATTTTGTCTCTTTGATGGCTGTGGTGGCTGACCAGTCAACGTTAATAGATAAAATCAAAAATGAAAAAAAAATAAGACAAAATAATCATTTAATTGAATAATCGATGGGGAATTTGCGATTGCATTTAGGTCTTGACTACAAGCGTCCACTTAGAAATGTTTTTCCTGCCCTGGAGACAGATCTCGCCGTGCTTCTTACTCAAACGTGCACTAAAGTTTCAAATATTTCCACTGAATCTAGAGAAGAATAATGATTGCGATAAATAACATCCCCAAACCTCCCATGCCTTCCACTTACATTGTCACAGTAACCCAAAGAGCTGGACTCTGCTGTCCCCACTTCCTAGGTGAGGGGCCCGAAGGCTGCCCAAGGCCATGGTGACAAAGTGACGCGGCAGGATTGTACCCAAATGCTCTGAGGTCAGACGCCTCCCCCTGAACCACGGGCACGTCTTGCTGCAACAAAATCTTTAAAACACCAGCTAAAAGGATCTGAATATGTATCACTTTATGTCTGATCTTTAGTGTTTAATCCTAACCATTTCCACATAAATACAATCTACGCTAGACAATAAAACACAGAAAAAAAATTGAGCAAAAGTTACCGATTCCATTCCTCTCTCTCTCTCTCTCTCATTCTCATTCCCCCCTGTTCTCTGTCTCTCTCTGTCTCTCTGTCTCCCGCGTGCGCTCGCTCGCTCGCTCTCGCTCTCTCTCTCTCTCTCTCTCCCCGCCCCAATGACAGCACTTAGAGGAGAGGAAAAGGTTCTCGTCTAGATTATCACCAGACCCCCAGTGCCCAGTACAGTAGACCCTCAGAGCAACTGCACGATATTTACTTAATTCACAAATGCACGTATGAATGAATGAGCTGCGAAAGGCATTCTAGGCAGGAGAAACACGGGCGAAAGCACAGAAGACTGTCCTCGCAGACAGATTTCATGAATGAAGGACTCCTGTCCGCTGGGGCATGGTGGGCAGGGCTGACAGGGACCAGACCGGGAAGGCCGGGTTCAGAAATGGTACGCTGGGTGGCTGAATGGTTCGTCTGGGGGAATGGAGACGATGCGATTCCTGCTCCGTCTCACTGGCAGGGATGGGGTAGGCGAATGGGGACAGAGCATCTGAGTGAAAGGAGACGGGTGACTACACTCGGCCAGAGGAGATGCGTGGAGAACAGGATCAAACGGAATGCACACGGGATGGAGAAGGACGAAAGCCCGGGAGACTCCCAAGCACTCGGCGATGAAGACGCCATGAGTGAGAAAGGAACACTCGAATATGCTTCGCACAAGTTGAACTTGAATTTCTGGGCGGGCCACAGTGCTGCGGATCCATAACAAATAAATACAGCCCAGGGAAAGACTCGGGCTTGGGGGCATTTTCAGCGCGTGGGGATGTGGAGCCGATGAGGTCCAGCTCGGGCACCATGAATGCTGTGTTGAGGGGACACCTGTGAGATGCCTGGCGCAGAGCTGGCTCCCCAGAGAAAGTACGGCGAGACGGCTGACAGGATCCCAAGTGTCTGAGGTTAAGACTGAACTGTTGCAATAGTCGGCAAAATAAAACTTGAGTCAAAGTACCGTTCATCTTTACTGTGAAGATACCTGTGGCTAAATTGATCATTTTTAAGGTTCACAGGAAGAACTGCACAGGTGCTAAGAGCAAGCGCTGAGGGCCAGACTACACGGGATGTGACTTTTCCTGCTGTGATTTGCAAACTGGGTGGCCTTAGGTAAGTTTTTAATTTTTTTTTAACTGTTCTAAGCTTCTAATTTCTTCTTTCTAACACAGCGACACAGTTTTATACCTAATTCACGGGGCTTCTCTCGATGGGGTTGAAACAGAAGCATCTTCCCCTTACCCCCAGCTACAGTCTTTGGCTTGTGTAGAATTTCTTTCCCATCCTGAAAAATCCGACAACTCTTCAATTTTTACGGAACTTCTCGGTGTGACTGTCACGACTGTTAGACATTTCAGCTGTTTCAAATGGAATTGCCGCATTTCACCAAAACATTCCCCCCTTCCGCGAGTCCATCCCCCGAAAAGCTCCTCTGGGGAAGCCCTGGCATGGGCAAGGGGACACCTGTCACTCTTTTTTCTCACCTTTGCAACCAGCGGGTGGAAGAACCGGTTAGAGAGAAAGCAGCAAACGTTTGCATGTTTAGCTGGCGACACCGCCAGTCGTCTTGACTGCTCATGAATCACCGTGAGTGGCGTTTAAACAGGGTCCCCACACAAGGTCACCGTGACGAGAGCAGTTTGCATTCTTCTCCCCCGAGCCATCTTCTTTGACTGAGGGCTCGAGACCATTCTCGTGACTCCAAGAGGTTTGGTCTCCTTGGCAGTCCACCTGGCTGGGCAGAGACCACGTGGCCCACGGGAAACTCGCTCATTCTTGCTGCACCAAGATGCAGCACCGCGAACTTGACCTCCTTCCATCCCAGACGCTTCTGCTGCCATCGCGGGCTGCTCCGCCGGACACTGGCCCAGGACATTCTTCAAGGAAGGACCAGGCACCCTTTCTTCAGCTCCCGTATGCTTCCCAACTCTGGGGCATACATGTCCCCACATCTCTCTCGCCACGATGCTCCAGTGCATCTTGGCGGGACCCATTCCTAGTGCCACTTCTGGCAGAAACCCACGTCCTTGGAGAATCCCTAACCAGGGTAAAAATTCTCCTACTCGAAGACTTTGTGAATTTTCAGTTTTGTCTTTAATAAAGGATGCTGGGAAGTGGAGGGTGAAAGCTGAAACACGAGATTGGTTACTTAAATTCCACATGGATATATTTAACTGCTGTCTGTAGAATTTAGGATTCTTTTTACCTCTTTTTTCTCAACTGTAACGTTTGGACTAAAATTTCAGGCAATAGGAAAAATGACATCCTTTATAGTGATAGTAATAATGCTTAAGTGTTTAGGGCTGTCGTAGAAGGGAGAGGCAATAATGAATAAGGAACCTGTGGATTTTGCTCATCGCTATTGATTTGCTACTGTTCCACGCAGCGTGGACCCCACGTGACCTTTAACAAATTTAAATTCCCGTTATTATAAAGTCGAAAGAAAGTCAATAAAAGAGCCGATCGCTATTTTGTTATTGCAGAGCTATTTTAAGAGCCGAAGATCAAGGGGGAAGTTTTGCTGAGTGCACAGAGCAAAGATGCTGAATCTGTTGCCTCCGAATTTGAATAAACAACAGAGGAGTCACAGTTTTACGGCGAGGGCTGGGTCATCCCCTCCCCGGTTGTTAGTCATACTGATGTGCACAAGTCACTTTCGCATAACTGAATATTTGTGTGCCCCAAAATTCCTAAGTTGAAAACCTGCCCCCCGAGATGATGGATTAGGAGGCGGGCCTCGGGACGCGATGGGGTTACGAGGGTGGAGCCCCCACAAAGCGGTTAGTGCCCTTTCAGAAAAGGCCCAGAGAGCTGCCCCCATCTCCGCCGCAAGAGGGGTCCCACGAGGGGACGCCATCAGTCCTCCGGGAAGACCCTCACCACACGCGATTTGCCAGCTGCTGGATCGACCTTGGACCACTCCTCCAGAGACGAACGTCTGTTGTTTATAAACCAGTCTACGGCATTTCATTATAGGGGCCGGAACAGACTGGCAGGCCCCCAAGTTCAAATGACTTCTGTCTAAAACAGGGGAATGTGGCAATCGACACCATCTGGTTTCGAGAAATCGAATGATCAGTGTGTTTTGTGGATTTGTATGTTTTCATGGACAAGTGAGCGACGCCACAGAGTGAGACTGTTCGTGTGGCCACAACAGCCTTGGATGACACCGAGGTCTTTGGAGCCCTCTTGTAAATGAGCAAATGGAGGCCTGACAGGCGAAGGCCTCGTCCAAGGTCATGTGAAGGACACATGGATATAAGTGCCTTGAAGGTGAGATAACTTCTCATTTCAGAAATGCCTACTTTTATTTCTCGTCGCAAAAAAGGACAGACTCCCCTTGAGGTATTGAGTGTAGCTAAAAAGATATCATCTACATTCAAGAAACATAAAAGGGGGAAAGGCTAAATTTTTCTGAGGCTCCAATGTTTGCACATATTTATGAAAGGTCATTAAGCTGGTTTTGTTTCTAATGCATCTGACTCCTCCCTCAAAGATAGGGACACGCTTGGTGGCCTTCCCTTCCTGCGCCTAACACAGAGCAGGTGCTGATGAGCACCAGCTAATGAAAGCGTGGACTCTGTGAGTAAAGGGTCTTGCAATGTCCCCATAGTCAGACATTGTCCCTATCACTCCATGGCTTGTCCCCGTGCCCAGGATTATAACCTCCGTGTTTCACTCCTTTGAGGCCAGCAGCTTTTTCCGTCCAGTTAAGTCATCACTAAAAATGCAGAGTGCCCCAGCTGGAGGGAGAACCATTCCCCACCAGGAGAAACCCCTTCTCAGGAGAGACCGTCCCCTGGGGCCATTCTCCAGCCAAGGCACTAGCCCAGAACAGACATCTGTGTGGGGGAGATGCCAGACGGGGTTCTCAGGGGGGCATGGAAGATGGAGGCAGGGATGGAAGCAGTGTAGACGGAGGTGAGAAGTGCAAAAGCGTAGGATATTAACACGCTGCACACAGTTCCCGCCTTCGCGTCTGCCTAAACGAGTTCTTGGAAGCCACACTATCTCGTAGGGGTTCATGCTTGACCTAACAACATCAACAGCTGCCCGCAGGCAGTTACTCGATCTAAACTTGGAAGCCATCTTACCTATCACCAGAGTGTTAGTTAAAGGCAGACGAACACCCCAACAGACAAATCTTTGGGTGCCAGTCAAGCATCTCATATTTCAAGGATCAATCTTCCAATGATACGAGCAATGGTGGAATAATCACTGAGAGTGATCTAGAAAGATCTCAGAAAATCTATCAGTGGCCTACAGAAATTTTTCACAAATATCCATTAAATAATCCAGTAATAAGTTTGAGTTTGCTCCAACAGCGAACTCAGAGATGAAGGGAACAAAAGAGCTTCTTCAATATCACACGCTGGCATCACACCAGTGACACGGAGAGAAGATTGGGGCTCCCTGAAGTTCGAAGGGAGATAATCTTCCCAGCGAGGTGAGTGTTTGTGGCACGGAGTCAAGCAAGAGTGACTGACACTGTACGTGATCACGGAAGGACAGCGGTGAGGACCTCAGTGGACAGGACAGACAGACGACGGATGGTGACCAGCAATACGGGTGCACGGAAATCTGGGAGCCTCTTTCCTAGGGAGCCACCAACCCCTAGAGCCCCAGGCACTGTACAAAGGGTTCTCCAAAGGATGGAGCCCCTTCCTTGCGCTTATGGGCGGCATGAACGTGGGGAACGACCGTCGTTTGTCATGTGACCGGCTGGCTCCCGTTCTGGCGACAGCTCTTCCAGCTGCTTGTCAGGGGACGGGGGGAGGGGTGTGGGAGGTGCGAGCTGGAGCCAGGCTTGTAGCAAGGATGAGAGGGGTCTGGGGTCAGGGAGAGGAAGAGGCTATTTGCAGGGAAAACCAATATTTAAATAAGATAAGCTGGACATTTCTTCTTGATATTTGGAATAACTACCTAAACCAGCTCCTCAAGAAATGGCTCCTGAGATCAGTCTACAGACAGGCCTGAAGTGAGAGAAGATGCTGCAAAGAAGCCTAAGGAACAGGTTACACAAAATATCGTCCTCCCTAATCCTTCCCAAACGGGACTGAACAGTGAATATGAGCACCTGGCAGCCCAGAAATCCAGAACTCGGAAAGGCTGATTGCTTTGTTTTAATTAGTAGCTGGACAGATTCTTAACCAGGCAGCGATTTCTTCCCAAATCTGTGTTCTTTCAGCCCGTGTATTTCCAGGCTTCCCAAACCTACAGTCTTAGCTTCGGCTGGCCGGCTCCATCGCTGTGTCCTTGTCACTGTGTCACATGGCACTCTCACTTGTCACCACCGACTCAAACGAGGGGCTGTACCGGTTTGACACTCATGGTCAAGAACGTGAGGTTAAGAGACAAGACACTGAGCTCTCTCTGAAATTGAACGGAAAGGTAAAGCTGATGGATGCTCTTTTTCTGCCGAGTAAAACAAGCAGAATGTACAGAGGAAAGGTTTGGGGGTGGGAGGGAAGATGTTTGCATTGTACTTGCAACTTTGCTCTGAGTTCAAAATGGTTTCAAAATTAAGTTTTTACAAAGTCCACAGAAATATAACGGAGTAACCACGGGAGGAAATATTCTAAACAAATATGGTTGAAATCCATCATTATTTCAGCATTTGAAATTGTTATTCACCCTCTTTTACTAGTTGACAACATATAGATTAAGTAAATTAATCATTTATCTATGGCAAATGTGTATTATAATGTACTCAACACATGAATATTACTGTATAGCTTTAAAATTGATTCATAAGATATAAATTAAAGCAATATTATCATTATTAATATTGAGTATAAATACTGATCTGATGATGATGATGAAAATAAAATATAATTAAGATCTTAAAAATACAGAGGAAGTTTTTTTTGCTTAATTATGAAATAGAGACAAACAATGCAGCATATGAAAGATACTAGAGAAGAAAGAACAGATAATTCTAGGATCACTGAAAACACCTCAGACCCAACAATGAAATCACAAACAATGAAAAAAAATCCGTTTTTTTTTTTTTTTGAAGCAAACAGGTATTTAACTTGTTAACAGTGGGGTGTAACATTTAAATATATACACTTCCTGAGTTCGCATCTCAGCTTTGCTAGGGAGATGACCTCAGCACAGCATGTAAACAGTGTAAGTCTATTTTTTTTCATCCAAAACAAGATTGGCAATGATGAACCTCATAGGTGGACTGCAAACGTCAAATGAGATAATGTATGCAAGATTCTTGGAACTGTGCCTGGCATGTAATAAGAACTCAATAATTCATTGTTTTTATGAAGATGAATATTGTCATGATGAGACTGTAGAAATCAGGAAACAAATACACAGTAAGCTCAAGAATACATTCTGCCTCTCAATTATTTTCATATTTGAGTTTATCGTGTAGATTCTAGACCCACTGTGGGTCAAAACCTTTAATCGTTGTTCATTAAACCTATGAAATAATGAATTGGAGATTTAGAAGTCGTCTCAAGGAACATCGTGTCACATATGAAGTAATGTCAGTGTTTGACTATCATTAGGTAGCAAAGTTCATAATGATGATATGTCAAGTGCCGGTCCCACGAGGAAACTGAAACTCAAAGAGACTAAGTAAATTGTGACTGCCCAAAATAATAGAATATGAATGTTTCATGGCCAAAATTTGAATTTGGACAATCGGGCACGATGGCCCATGTTTCATGAAATTATATATGTTACATACATGCACGCATGTGCACACATACAATATGAAACTATAAAAAAAACTATGAGAAAAAAACGGGTTTATGCAGAGATGGGAAAAAAAACTGCAGACCTATTCAAATAACCCACAGCAATGATGGGCATATTGCCGATATCCTCTGAAAGGAACTGAGTGTCTTCCAGCGTTTTTTAAAGAAAAGGCCAAAAATAAACTCTTTTCAGTTGAATGTACATTAGTAAGTTATGACCTTGAATGATTAGTAATTTTTTTTTCCCTGATGAAGAAATCTATGTTACACTGAAAATAACCAGAAATACTGAGGAACTTTTCTAGAACAGGGGTACCTCCCGGCATAAGAGAATAACTCCTGGTAGATAGATAGGTAGGTAGGTAGGTAGGTAGGTAGGTATCCATCCACATAATGGGGACATACCAGATCACATCCTCAGAGCCATTTTACCTTAGGTGAACAGAAAGTTGGGCTTTACTGGAGATTACTTTATGATCTAGAATAGAACATGTAAGTCACCATTAGAAGAAAACACATCCAATTCTAGCTACACAGTGAAAAGTTCAGAACGATGACCAGAAATGCCAACACCGACCTTAAATGCAGGAAATGACACACCCTATGTATTCATGTAATTTCTACCTTTCTCCCAAAAAGTACCTATAGAAATGGTATCTGGATGTTTTTCAGCCAGAGGAGCCCTGTCAGTCAGTGGGAGCGTCTGGGAAGGAGCAGGTGGCGGGTGGAGAGCAGAGTGAGAGTCCAGGAGGATAACGAATGAATGAATGGACAGAACGGAAGTGATAGAAAAGGTAAGACAGTTATAAGCATGGCTGCATATACTTCCAACGATCATCTTCTTTCCATTTAAAAATAAGATGCAAATGTTATTTGAAGAGAGATGCACATGTTATTTGAATAAGATTACTAAAAAAAAAAAGAAGAAATGTGCATATGCAAAAAAGCTGGGAATCATTTTCTTAGCAGTTCACCGATTACCCGCGCCCAAAGCTGATTCATTTTCCGCCCATGGAAACCCTCGATTGCAGACTTCACTTATCATTGCCATGACAAACCTCATCAGTGTCTTCCCAGTTCATCAGCCACTGACCATTCTGCAAATTCTACCGAATCTGCCAAAGGAAATATACTCTCCCTTCAGACATCACCAGCGAGCACAGAGTCTGAGGCTGTTTTACGGGAGCACTGATTTCTGTGTCGGATTTCTCACCAATCACTTAGAGAAACCCCAGGGGGATCTGAAGTATAAATTGCCGAAGAAAAGTTTCCAGGGACTAGAACAGTCTTCTGATTTGGGTTATGACAGATGGAGAACAGGATGGAAGGGACACGTTTGTGACTATTATGTCCTCCTGATTAAACAAGTCGGTTGGAAGTCCTTGGTGGGTACGTGCCTGCCAATGACGAAGACCCCTACTAGGTTCTCACCACGCTGTGATTTCTGTGGTCATCTAGTTGAAGCGAGGTGTCTGAAAGTAGCCGGGAAGGGGAAGAGCCCTAAGGATGCTCGAGACAGAATCTCAGGTCAGCACGGCTGTGAGGGGGAAGCCAGCCAACGGGGCTGGCGGGGACCGCAGCCGGAGCAAAGGCATCGGGCAAATGCACTAGGGAAGAGCAGCCTCTCAATGAGCTCCAGGTTCCACAAATGGCTGTTCGTGGCTCAAAAATATATCATCATCCCATGCACATCTTCAGAAAGAACCGCGAGCTGTGACGGTGCTGGGGTTGTGGCCATATTTATGCATGAAGATGATAGTCACGTAAAATCAAGTGATATCTGTAGATAGATGATAGATGGATAGATGGATGAATGAATGGATGGATGGATGGATGGATGGATGATGATAGATGCTAAGTACATAGATGATAGACAATAGGTAGGTAGGTAGGTAGGTAGGTGGATGGATGGATGGATGGATGGATAGATAGATGATAGATAGATAGATAGATAGATAGATAGATAGATAGATAGGTAGATAGATAGATAGATAGATAGATAGGCAGGCAGACAGACAGACAGACAGGTAGGTAGGCAGGCATGCAGGCAGGCAGGCAGTGATGACAGATACAGATATAGAGCATCAGTTTACACGTGGGAATGTCCAACTATGAGGACTGGGTATCACGCATTTGGAACAAAGGTATTTTAATTTCTGGATGTCAAGTCTAAAACGCGTCTGAGTTAAAGTCGAGGGCTATGTTCCTTCTCTGAACTCGGGGCTGCCCCCCACACCCTCCTTCTTCAAACACAGCAACGACCTCGTGAGTCTCCCTCGTACTGCACCATCCTGACACCGGCTCTGGCACCCACCCCTCTTCCTTGTGGAGCCCACCGAGATCCTCCAGAAGAGCACCCCTCACTTCGAACCAGCTGGCTAGCGATTGTAATTCCATCCACAGCCTCACTTTTCCTTTGCCGTGTACTATAAGGTATTCAGAGGTTCCAGGCTTGCACAAGCAGACATTTTCATGGGCCATTATTCTTCTTCCCACAGTCCAACCTGGGGCTCGCAGAGACTCAAGTCCCTCCCACATGCAAAACAGATTCCCTCCACTCATCAGCTCAAAGTCCAAGTGCCATCAGCTCAACAATCCCACATCTCAACATCTACAGCATCTAACTCAGGTGCAGATGAGGCACTGGGTCTAATCCATTCCAAGGCACGAGTTCTCTCCATCTGTGAACCTCTACGACGCAAGAAACATCTTAGCTGCTCCAAAAATACAATGATAGGGCAGGCATATGATAACAGTTATAGACATTTCTGTTCAAAAAAGGGAGAAAATGGAAAGAAAAAAAAATAAATCTACCAGTCCCAAGCGATGCAAAATCCAGCTGGAAAATTCCACTTGGCTTCCAGGCCTAGGGACAATCCTCTGTGTTTCTTAGCTCTACCTTCTGGGCCCAGGGACCCGCCCACTGGGCCTGGGGTTGCACCCTCTGAATCAATCTGCCTTTTTCATGAAAGATAGAACATGTCTGCAGCTGAGGAGTTTCATCAGCATCTTCCTTGCTTGTAGATTTTTGGGTTGTCTGATACTTTCTTTTATTTCAACTTCGCAGTTCGAGATGACAGCGTTTCTGCTCATATAACATTCTCAACAACCTCAGTGTCTCCCGTGTATGTCACAGGATTCACTCTGTTAGCCAAGAGTATCCCCCACAGGTCTTTTCTAGATAATTCCATCCCTAGTTTTGACTTCTGCTGAGGTAACTGAAGGGATTTATGAGACACATTAATCATTCCCAACAGCCTTTTGTGACACCCAAACTCAATCTTTTTATCTTCCTAGGGGATTAGCAAAAGGTTGTCCAGCTAGACCCTCAGATTTTTTTTCTGTGGAGCAGGTTTGTTTTTCCAGTCCCAAGATCCCCTAAATTTTCACTGACGGTGAATCTTTTTCTGACTAAATATAAATAGGCTCTCCTTCTCTCCATTTTCCAAATACAGCTGAAGCCCTGTGCAGCTGAAAATCCAAATAGGACTTTTAACCTCCCCCAAAACTTAGCTACTCATCCTTTGGTATTCATGGGGGGTTGGTTCCAGGGCTCCCACAGACCCCCCAAATTCACGGATGCTCCAGTTCCATATACACAGGGCACAGAATAAGGCACCCACTTGGCCCTCTGCATCTGCAGATTCCCAACTGCTGACGGGAAACACCAAATCAGAACAGACGCAAGAAAAAAGAAACCAAAAAAAAGAGTATAGTTTAAGAGGCCTCTGGGACAACATCAAGTGTGCCAACATTCACATCATAGGGGTACCAGGAGGAAAAGAGAGAGCGCAAGGAATTAAAAACCTATTTGAAGAAATAATGACCCAAAAAACTTCCCTAACCTGGTGAAGGAAACAGACATGCAAGCCCGGGCAGCACAAAGAGTCTCAAACAAAATGAACCAAAGAGGCCCGCACCAAGGAACATCATAATTAAAATGCCAAAGGTTAGAGACAAAGAGAGAATCTTAAAAACAGGAAGAGAAAGGCAATTAGTTAGCTACAAAGGAGCTCCCAGAAGACTGTCAGCTGATTTCTCAACAGAAAATTTGCAGAAGAGATTGGCAAAAGTATTCAAAGCGAAGAAAAGCAAGGACCTACAACCAAGATTACTCTACAGGGCAAAGCTATCCTTTAGACTCAAAGGACAGATAAAGAGCTTCCAAGACAAGAAAAAGAAAAAGGAGTTCATCACCACCAAGACAGTATTACAAGAAATGCTGGAGGGACCGCTTTAAGAAGAAGAAGGAATAAAATAGAAAACATGAATAATGAAATGGCAACAACCACATATCTATAAACAATTACTTTCAATGTAAATGGACTAAAATATTTTAATCAAAAAAAACATAGGATTGCTGAATGGATAAGAAAACAAAATTCTAAATATGCTGCCTATAAGAGACTCCCTCCAGATAGAAAGACACACACAACTGACAGTGAAGGGATAGAAAAAAGACATTTCATAAAAATGCTAACCAACAAACAAAGAAACTGGGGTAGCCATACTAATAGCAGACAAAATAAACTTTAAAACAAAGGCTATAACAAGAGACAAAGAAGGACCCAGCAATTCCACTTCTGGGTATTTATCTGAAGAAACCCAAAACACTAATTTGAAGGGACATGTGAATCCACAACGTGTTCAATGAAGCACTATTGACAATAGCCAAGAGATGGATGCAACCGAGTTGTTCATCAATGGCTGGATGGACAAAGAAGAGACGGTACATATATACAGTGGAATATTTCTTAGCTCTAAAAAGAAACGAAATCTTGCCATTTGCAATGACATGGATGATCCAGTGGGATACATATGACAAAGACAAAGATCTTATGAGTTCATTTACGTGTGGAATCTAAAGAACAAAACAGACAGACAAAACAGAAACAAACTCACAGATACAGAGAACATTTCGATGGTTGCCAGATGGGAAGATAGGTGAAAAGGCAAAGGGATAGAGAAGCACAAATTAGTAGTTACAATAGTCACGGGATGTAAAGACAGCAAAAGGAATATAATTGATAATATTGTAATATCTGTATATGTTGTCAGATGGGAACTAGGTTTACTGGGGGGACCACTATGTAAGTTACACAAATGTCTAACCGCCATGGTGAGCACCTGAAACCAATAAAATATTATATGCCAACTATGTTTGAGAAACAAAAGTTATTTTAAGAAAAAGCTAGATAAGGTTTTCATAGGCAAAATACATAGGATGTTTCTAATTTGAAAAGCATACTTCTTGCTTCGATGGTGGATGTTAGATGTTAGAATTTTCTAGCAGATGATTGTACCAAGCAGCCTGGTAACTAAAGACGTCCAGGAAAACCCTGAGAAGGCAGAATGGAGACAGAGCATATGCACTGTTTCTCTTTTTGTTTCTTGAATATTCCTCTTGCCCAAGTGATACAGTTTCTCCTGAGGGCACGTGAAGTGACGGGCGGGTGCTGGTCCTTTGATGCTGGGACCACTGAGAAATCAGGTGCACAGGTGAAGTTACATTAGGGTGTGGCCTGGGGGTGTCCATTCGATACCTTCCCTTGAATTAGAGATGGAGGTGGGGCTCTACTCCAGGGCACCTGAGCGGAACGGGGCCCGCCCTTCCGAGCCCCTCAACTGAGTGTCCTTACCGTGCACAGCTGTTCACAGCAGCCCTGGAGGGAGGGGCGGGGTTGGGGACCCCGGGCGCCTAGCCTCATGAGAAAACGTCAGAGAGGGGTGTTCTAAAGCAGGAAAACTTGGGGGGGACCTGGCAGAAAGGAAGTCTAGTTTTCCTTCGAGTATTTAGCAGGTGAGCTACAGGTGTCAAGCGATGAGACCCTTTGATACAACGTCAGTAATGGCACAGGAGATGAATCTCACACTTCAGGCTCACAGCCGAGGTGGGGTGGGGAGGGAGAGAAACCACTGCCTCGTGGGTCACTGTGACCTGAGAGACGCTTCAGACAACGTGAAAGAGGCGAGATTTTAAATTCAGACACCAGTTAACGGTGACATGCGGGTAACACAGTATTATGCCTTAATTACCTTTCTTAATATAACTGCACTAAAAGTACCGGCAGTGCGCGATGTCATTAGCGTCGTGATCTCTACCCTTTCCAGAAGGTGCATCCGCCAGCGGTTACATAACCGAAGTCCGAGGGGCCTCAGCCGTCTACACGGCTCACAAAACCCGGGCAACGTACCTTCTCTAGACCTCTAGAATCCTTACTTTAAAATGAAACGGGTGAAGTAGACAAACTCCAAGGTCTTTCAGAGCTGAGGAAAATACACATCGATAATGGAAATGCCCCCGAGACTACGCGTTCTCGCCCCAGCTACTCCGCATTCAAAAGCGGGCAGTCCAGTGAGTTACCTCGACAGCCGCATGAACTCGCCTGAGCACTCTGCTCCACCTCCCAGGACACGAGAGGAGCGAGGCATTCTTCCTGTGCTGGAAACTTCTTAAAAATCTCCCCTTCTCCTCTGCGACTGCTTTCAATATTCTCTGCACAGATGGGAGCTAATCCTGGACTTGTCTCTCCCACTCTCGAGTTCCCTCCTGAACACCCACCAGGCCCAGCAGCATTTAGTTCTCCTCTGTCTGTCTGTCTCTCTCTCTCTGTATCTCTCTCAATCTCTCTCAATCTCTCTCTCTCTCTTTCTCTCTCTCTCTCTCTCTCTCTCTCTCTCTCTCTCTCTCTCTCTCTCT
>PVKZ01004222.1:0-92193 GCA_004027375.1 Macroglossus sobrinus | reverse complement strand
CCCTCCACCCCACCCCTGCCGCTTTGCACCCCACTGGTATCTTATCGTGTAATGGCTTTTCTCCTCTCTTGATATGGTAATAGTGAAACCTACTGAGACTTCATCTTTCTAGACTGAGCTTTGCATTTCCCTCCATCACCTCTCTGATGTCTTTCTCAACTCTATGCCTCACTTAGCGAAGCAGCTTCCTTCTCCTCTCCCATAGTACCCAGCACTTATCTAACTGTGTTTATTAATTATTTATAACTACTTACTTGTCCATATGCCACCAAACTGGGTCCCTTGAAAGCAGGAATCTTAGCCTGGCTTAACTGTCACAGCCCCAATGCTATGTCTGACAGAGTAAGCATTCAATAAATGCTTACCGAATAAACAAAATCAAACTGTATGAACCACTAAGAGAGAAGACCAAATTCGAGTTCTTTAGCATTACTATCAAGATGCAGTCTCTCTTTACAACCTTAATTGTAATATTAATAAATTCATAATGATCACCATTCCTATAATCAAGATGTTATTGAAAGCCAAGTTATTTAACTGCCATAGTAGCAAAAAACAATTCCTAACATTATATTCTTGTAACCAAACAAGATATTTCACAGAACACTTCCTCTGAAGCAAAATGATACAATCTGAAACTAGCTGATACACTATCAATTAAAACTATGCCTTCCCTAGGTCAGATTAGGTAAACTACAATATAAATTTCACACTTTGCTACATAGGAAAATTCTTCAACTACAAAGACCTATCCATTAAGTTGCCACCCTGCTGCCAGCCCTGTCCAAAGAAAGGACAGGTAGAGATGAGGAATAAGCATCACGAGGGTGAAATCCCTCAACATAATTGTCTGAAGGTACATTTATAAGGAACAAAGAACAATGGTAGTTAAACCCATAACATCTTCACACTCAAAATAGAAGAGTATCCTTCTGATATCCAGGAGATGCACAGCTCCCTTTACCATACTTTCAAAAGTGGTTTACAGTCTTTTATACTTTCACTCCTTCAATAAATACATGTTGAGTGCCTACTCTGGTCATGTGCCAGAACTTGGTTATGTTGAACAAGAAAGCTATAGGCTCTATCCTCCCAGAGCTCATAACCTGACAGAAAAGGCAGACACTAATTATTTAACTGTTTAATAAAACTATGGTAACACAACAAAGAATACAGTGTTTAGAGAGCATATAACACAGAATCCATCACATGCTTTCTTCTGTACTGAAAACCAGTTGTCTTACAGATTCTTACTACAGAAACCCAATGACCACCCTACATGTATACCCCTTTCAGCAGTTATTCGGAATAACTGCCAGGTTTCTAACTGTAGCTCTCAGATGTACCTCTACGGAAGATAAAAAAATTAAACCAGTTTAAAAGTAATTTTTCCACCAGCTGCTTTTGTAGTATCGATTTTTCTCTACATCTCTTTACTCTAATATGCATGGTCACATCAGAGAATAAAAATTTCTTTCAACTGTTTTGAGTCTTTACCCATTGATGGGTAAAGCTGTTTTAATTCAATAGGCACTTATAAAGCACTTACTATCAAAGACCACACCATGGGAATATGTGATCCTCAGGAAGAAAAAGTCTCTAGGTGTGATTCATATGCCAGTAAAATTGAACAAACTTTTCCCTTGAACACTTTTGGATTCATATTTTTTTAATATGAACACGGTACTGAGTAAAGAGCTCTCCATTAGAATAAATAAATACATTAGAAGAAAAACTTTTTTAAAAAAGAAGCCTCATTATAACTAAAATAACATCAACAAATTATATTTTAGTGAACATCAGATGCTTGCTTAATTGATCTGTTTTCCAGGATGATAAGATATCTGCTGTCAGATAAAGAACACAAGTCAGATAATGGAAGAGGGAAAAATAGGAACAGAAAAGCATACTAAAATTACCTGTAAATTAAGGCACCTATCTAGTTGCAAATATCAATAAAAAAATACTGCTTATGAGAAAAAGACACTGCTGCAAATGAAACAGCTGTTCTACACTTACCCAGAAAGTTAGATCCTAGTAGGAAGAAAAAGTTTTACATGTCAATATTTACAATGCAAAACAGATAACAGAAAGGGGACAAAGCTTAAGGCAAAACAGGAGGTCATCTGGGTTAATAATAACCTTCTTTAATGAAAGTTGTAAAGCCCTGGCCTGGGTTTACCAAGGCTCTGGAACTTCTTTCCACTTAAAATTTTAAGACAAATCAGCAAGCAGCACCTCGGTTCAAAATGGAATGGCACAATATTACTTGAAAGCAGAGGAATAAACTATGCGACTTTCTAAGGTCCCTTACAGTTTCTCCAATTCCAGTTAGACACAACCCATTGTGACTTTTTCAGTCATTCGTTCATTCCACAGAGGTTTACTGGGTGCCCAGTATGCACAGCAGCACGGTGCTCAGGTCATGGTGGTTCACAAGGCAGGTCTAACCACTTGGGTATTACATGCTAGTGGGGAGACACACTAAACTAATTCCATAAAGAAGCAGAGGGTGCTATGAGAACATACTAAAAGGGAAAGCAGTAGTTAGGAAACACTTCTCTGAGGAACTGATATTTAACATGTGAAGAAGAATATAAACGGGGAAGGGAGTTACATTCCTGGCAGACATAACGTTACTTGGAGATCTAAAAAAAAGGAAAGTTGAGATGGTTACTAAGGCTAGGGGGCAGTGAGTGGCATGACATGAAGCTGGTGACACAGACAAGGGCCACGTCTTTCAGAACCATGTAGATCATGTTATGAATTTTTGCTGACTTCATTCCAAGAGCAATGGGAAGACAGTGGAGGGTTTTAAGCAAAGAAGTGATGTGACCAGATGCTTATTTTTTAAAAGATCATTATGAAACCTAGAAAAAGGACTGGAAGAGCAAAAGCAAAAGTAGGCGAACAAAATAAAGTGTTGAATTATAACACAAAGTATAAAATAAATATCCACAAACTCATACTGATATCATACTAATATCAATAAATTACTGAATAAATAAAGATACACTGGGAAGAACAGATGAACCTTCCATGCAGAATTCCAAATAAATTATGTCGATACTCTGCCCTCAAAGAGGTAGAACGTAACTCTCCACCCCTTAAGTACTAACTGTGCAGAGTAACTTCCTTCCAAAACAAAGTAACTTTACAGGGAGAAACCAGACAAACAGTACCTCAGGCAGTCGATCAAAGTCAACATCAATAATGGTAAGTCATGCTGACAGCATGAACTCTTCACATAATACAATGAGAACAACACTTCACCTCTGTGGCCTTGCTTCCAAAAACCCATAACCCTCATCTAATCATGAGAAAAACATCAGACAAGCCCCAATTGAGGGACATTTGTACAAAATACCTGACCGGAACGCTTCAAAACTATCAAGGTCATCAAAAACAAGAAAAGCCTGAATAACTGTCACAGCCAAGAGAAGCCTGAAGAGACATGATAACTAAATGTAATGTGGGATCCTGGATGAGATCTGAAAAAGAGCATTAGGTAAAAATTAAGGAAATCTGAATAAAGTATGGACTTCAGTTAATAATAATGTGTAAATATTGGTTCATTAATTGTGACAAATGTACCATACTAATTAAGCTGTAAATAATAGGAAAAACTGGGTGTGAAATATATGGTAACTCTGTACCATCTTCACAAATTTTTTTTTGTAAATCTACATTAAAATATTTTAAAACTATTCTAAAATAAAAAGAATACTTAAAATGTATGTGGGGAGGGTGGTAAAGAAACCACACTTCTAGTTTAGGCTAAGAATGACAGAACATACAGCATCTGATGATTCACTGGCTGCTGGGTGGGGTAGAGAAATCAGGAGTGAAAGCGACACAGGTAGCAAAACTGAAAGGTTACTACCCAGATTTCACCCTTGGACAACTGGATGGATAGAAAAATCATTCACTGATAAGAAAGCACTAAAAGTGAACCAGATTTGGAGGAAAAGTTAAGTATTTACTGGAGGCTTACTATGTGCCAGGTGCGTCTCAAATTTTTATAATTTTGCACGGTGGAGACTACTGTTTGGCCCAAAGCCAAATAAAGAAATTAGGTCTTGCTATCAGGTTTGGTTTCAGGCTTATGTGTACTCCAAAGCCCGCGCTTGTTCCATTACACCGTTCCGTCCTGTGCACATTTACATTAACTGGCAGCCCAAGAGCCACGAGCTACTGCTGAGGAAGCCTCTTTACTGGGAGTGGAAGTGGAGTGTATTAGTAGTATGGCCTCAGTACTCACTCCGTCTCCCCGGGCCTCATCTGCCAAAAGACCATCTCTGTCTCTTAAGTTGTATACGAGAGGGCAGAAACTTCATCGAAATGAAGACCATTAAGACACCACAGTCAGGAACTGTATCACTTCTCAGGGGGCTTAAAAAAGAATAATAATGAAGCAAAGAAGCGAGGGGAATTCTCTCGCTCCACTCTCTCCGAAGGAAAAGGCGATCCCACAGGAGAGTGCCGAGTCCGGGCGGCGGGCCTACGGTGCTCCCACGCACCCCAACCCCAAAGCCCCAGGACTCGGCAGGACCCCCGAAGAAACGCCTGCCAGCCCGCCCGGAGCCACGCCGCACAAGGTGACACGGACCGCGCCGGCTCCTCAGCCGCCTGGGAGAGGCCGGACCGAGGAGGGAGAGGGGCGTCCGCGGGGCCCGCGCTACCTTGTACTTATCAAAGCCAGCCAGCTGCTCCGGGCTCACGTATTCGTAACCAGCCATGACCACCCGAACACCAAGCGCCCACTCCGCAGCGACTCTCCACGGCAAGCTGCGGGAACACCAGCACCCGCTAGGCAAAGATGGGGAAGAACTGGGCTGGCAATATTAAGAGGAGCCGTGCTCCGCCCAACGCGCATGCGTTTCCGCCTCGGCCACTTCGCCACCGCCCACCGCGCAAGCGCAGTCCCCACTACTCCCCGCCCACCGAGGGAGGGTCGCCAGGCAGCTCATGCGGTCCGCCCCCTAATGCCGTCGCAGTCCAATCAGCGTGGAAGGGGCAACATTAAGTCCTGCCTTCCAGGTCTCCTCATCGCTTCATTCGCTAGTTGAAATTGGTGAGTTGCGATAAGGAGAGAGGGGAGGTAAAAGGTCAGGCTCCCAGGGGGCTTTGCTTCTGCTCCTTGCCCCTGGTTAGGGGCGGTGATCGTTTGCTAACCCAGTCTGTGTGGATATTTGGTGGAGCTACTCTTTTAGTCTTTATGGTAGCATAGTTGCACGCGAACCAGTTTAGCACCACCCCAGGGAAGACGGTTTAGTTCCTGCAAGCCTCAAAGAATTAAAAGAGCAGAAATAGGGACTGTGCCCAGCCTTCTTCCAGCTCCTGGCAGGGTGCGCTGCGCGCAATAGGAATTTAGTAAGCGTGATTTGACCTGGAGAAGCCGATGGGCGGTTCGGTGAGATACTTTATGCAATCGGTAAAGGAGCGTGAAAAGGTGCTGGAGACAAATCCCTCAGGTCAATGTTGTTTGTGAACCTTGTACCACTTCAGCACACTCCGCTCTATCAAACTGTTCCAAATTCAGATCGCTAATGTCTCCCGACCAGATAAAAGCACTGGTCTCTGAGTCTCTAGGAGTTTTTAAATACGTTTGAAAGAAATGCATTTACATAACTGGAGTTTAGTTAACTGTAGAAAGAACACTAGATCAACAGCTAGTGGGTATGAACCTAATAATAAAATTTAATAGTAGTAATAGGTGTTACCATTTATTGAGCGCCTTCTGTGCGAGGGAAATTTATATACCTTATACCAACCCTCATAACAACACTATATGGTGGAAGGCATTTTCCCCACTTTGCAGATTATTAAATCAAAATTCAGATTAGCTAAGCTACCCAAGATCATTACAGGTATTCCCCAATTTTCAAAGTTTCTATTAGAACACTTAGCTTTTAGGAAAGATCTACATTAGTACAACAGGGCCTTAGAAAATTGTTTCATTCCTCGTGTTTAGTTATAACATTGATTATATGCCATAAGAACGTACTTGTTTATCTCAATTAGCTTATAGTAAAATTGATTTTGTTATATTTTACCAGAACCAGTCACAGAACCAGTGAGGACCTACTACTGTACCTGTTTTCACTAACTGAAAGAATCCAAAAAGGGTTGTCCCTTTGACAGAGGAGGAAAAAAAGCAAAAACAGCCTCTAGCATTTGCTTTGCAGCAAGCTGTCACAGAGGCGGCATGCACCCCGAGCAGTGAGTGGCACCGCGTTTACTATATTTCTGCGTTATTTTAGGTTTTAAGTGTTGTTCGATGTGATTTGGTTATTTGGGGAGTCTGGTGACAAACAAAGTTTTTCCATATAAATTAATTGGTTCTTTGCTTTAGGCCACTTCGGCTTATGAAAGATTTCATAGGAATGCTCTACTTTTGTATAGCAGGGGAAGCCTGTAATTCCGCAGTTCAGAAATGGTCAACTACCATGAGAGGAGATCTTTAGTACAGAAAGCCGCTATCTAAGGAAGCCTCTCCATCTCCCTGGGTTTCTTAAAGAAGGATATTATTTTGAGATCCCTTATGTTCCTTACATTTATTCATCCAACTAATACAACAGATGACATGATACTATATAAAAGGATCCCCAGCCCCTGGGCCAAAAACTGACCAGTACCAATCTGTGGCCTCTTAGGAACTGGGCCACAAAGCAGAAGGTGAGTGATGAGTGAGCAAGCAAAGCTTTATCTATATTTGTAGCCACTCCCCAGCGCTAGCATCACCGCCTCAGCTCCACCTCAGATCGTCAGGCAATAGATGCTCATAGGAGTACCAGTCCCTGGTGCCAAAAAGGTTGGGAACTGCTGTTACATACGAGAACCCTAAAAATTCCACCAAACAACTATTAGAACTGATAAGTTAATTCAGTAAAGTAGCAGGATACAAAATTAATATTCAGAAATTGGTTGCATTTTTGTACACCAATAATGAACTATCAGAAAGAGAAACTAAGAAAACAATCTCATTTACAATTGCATAAAAAAAATACCTAGGAATAAATTTAAAGAAGGTAAAAGACCATTACTCAGAAAATTTTAAGACTATAATTGCCTTGCTTCCCTTGTCTGCTTCCAATAATTATCCATTGAAGTTTATCTCTTCTATGTCTCATATACTCACGATCAGGCATTTTGCCTTCCAGCATGGCAATCATAGAAAATATTTTAATTAGAAACTATATTATCACCTTTATAATAAAACACATTTATTCCTGGAATATCTGCTCTATTTATTCTGAGGACATGTCAGCTAAGTGGAGATATCTATAAAATAAGTTAGTTAAGGGAAAAGTTAACTCCAATTTAAGTCATTAAAGCCATAAAAATGGGCAAGGCCTCTCAAGAAAGCTTGTAAAAAGATATTGATTAGGTTTTCATTTTAGAAGAATAATACCTTATGTTCATGAACTCTATCATTCCTTAAGTAATTTGACATCTCACTAGTTCATTCTAACAACCCTGAATTATGGACCTAATTGTGCAGAACGGAACAATGGAAGAATTGCATTATCTTGCTCAAACGTCATCCAGTGTGTTTATGGTAAAACTGGAAGAAAAACACAGGTCATTAAACTTTTAATTGAATAATTTTTTTACTGCACCATAAAAGGAAGTTTAAAAAAGAAAATTCACAAGTCAGATTTTAATCAAGACTGGAGGGAAAAAAACTAGAAAAGAACTCACCAAAGTCATAAGTTGCTTATTGTTCCTTAGAAATGGAATTCCCTGGCTAGAGTAAACCTTCTCAGGTTGGATTTTATCTGCCTGGTTTTTGGTGTATTTCACATTTTTCAAACATCATCCTACTAGGAATGACTCTATCTGAGTAGGTCATCCGTCAAATTCTTTATCACAGAAAAGTGCAATATTTGGAGATTCAGCATAAATTAATGCTGCTTTCTATCTATTTCCTGGGTTAGTGGAGGAGGATAGTATCTCTGTTTTTCTGTGATATGTCATCCTACCAGCCTCTCAATGGTTTTCTGGACATTTTTGTGCTCTTAACTTTTGAACCCTAACACAGTGGTGTCAGTTGTCATTCAAAACCAAGAGAAGCAATGTAAAGTTTCAAAGGGTCCCACGGGGGCCCAGTATGGCATGAGATAAGAACAAAATCACAAGTCTAGTAATTTATTTAGACCCTTTACATATTTGCCAGTCTCATTTTGAAGATATGTGATTATTTCTCTTTTATAACCATTTTTCATGTGTGTGACTATTAAAGGAAAGGAAAGTTATTTTTTAATTAATCCCAAGCAAATTTTTACATTGGGAAAAGTCTTATTTTCAGCATTCTTGCAGTTCTAGTAGTGACTTAGCATCTGTATTTTCTAAGCAGCGAAAGAATTAATACTTCTCCTCCATACACATTCCCTTCCCCATTCTCACAACGTTAGAATGGAAGCAGAACTCTAGGTTAAACCAAGTTCAGATCATTCATATGGGCAGTCATAGTGGCATTACTCTGTCATGCCTTTCCCCTTATTCCTTTTGCCTCATCTAATAGCAGGTCTGCAGATATAACCAAATGTAACTACTGTTCTTTTTATTATTATTATTTCAATTTGAACATATTCAAGAAACTCCATTTTTGAGTAGGGATCATTTTTGTCTTTATGAAACTTTGAAACCTTTGGAGTTGAGATCTGTTTTCCTGTAGAATTCTCAAAAACATGGAGCATGGGATTGAGACAATAGTTGCGGATGTACGTATCTACCACATAAGGCTTTGAGATCTTCCTTGATATACTCAAGGCTGTTTGACCAGCATTCCAGCAGAGGGCGCTCTACTTCTATGAAACAGGACATACAAATATGAAACAATGTAAAAATAGCAACTTTAATATCTTTTCATGTGTCCTTGCTGAACATTAGCTGTATACCCAATCCAGAGACCATGATAGACCTTGGAGATACAAAGTTGACTGAGACATGGATCCCAGGTAAGGAGTCCATAATTACTGCGTTCTATGAATGACCAGTACTATCTAAAATCCTGGTTCTTGGTAGGTTTTCTCTTTCTCCCTTCCTTCCCTCACCCTTCCTCTCCTTTTTAAAAATTCACTGCTAAAGAATGAGATATTTTGTCTTGGACAAAAAATTGACTTAAAGACAGGAACCAAATGTTTGGAATCAAAAGAAAACTCTCTAAATATATCTTAAGATCTCACTAGGATTCATTTAATATTTTGATGAATAATCTAGACAGTGTGATATAGAAACAACTCTTTGAATATACTAATAATACTTAGTCTTTTATAATGAAATGTATCAGTGGGTGTAAACCGCAAGAAAACACACTTTAAAAAATTAATCAGATGTCAAAGTGATTTATTGCCACTTAACAAATCACACAAAGTGTAGTAACCTAATACAACCATTTCACTTGCTTGTAATTCTATGGATCAGTAATTTGGGCTCGTCTTAACCGGGCAGTTCTATTGGTCCTGCTGGTGTTTATTATTCCAGAGGGCATAAGTAGAAGCTATAACGCCTTTCAAAGCCCAGGCTCAAAAGTCACACAGTGCTATTTCTGTCTCACTTTACCAGACAAAGCAAATAACAAGGCCAGCCCAGGTTCATGGGAAGGAAAAAAAGTTTCCACCTCTTAATGGATGGTTGGCAATGGGGCCTGTACAGAAGGACAGGAGGAGTTATTGCAAACGTCTTTACAAACAAGCAACCACTTCAGATTAGCTGCTATAGCTCAAAGAGAAGACAGTAAGTTTCATTAGGAAGAAATTTGGAAACCATTGATTACACTTTAATTGTTTTAATGTAGTCAGAGAAAGAATGGCAAAAACAAACTAAAACAGTAAAAAAAAAAAATTCCTTGTACAAGGCTTTATTTAATCACATAAACTGTCTCTTTACTTCCAAACCTCCCACTTACTTTTCCACCCTCTCCAGTCTGGTTTCTAACCTCACCAGCTCCACTGAAATCGCTGTATCCAGGCTCCTCCACTTTGTAGCTAAATCAAACGGACACTTTCAGACTTCTTATTTGACTTTTTATCAGCTTCTACTGCCTACCGTTATTTCCTCGAAATTTCCTCCTTCTTTAATCGCTTTGAATTATTCTTGTTCTTATTCTTCTCTCTGTGACCCCTCTTCCCACCACACACACACACACACACACACACACACACACACACACACACTAGGTCTCCCAGGAGTACGAGATTATTTATAAATCCTCAATCACATTAGCCTATACTTACAAACCTTCTATTCATTTGTCCATGCCAAGCTAACTCCGTCACAGCCTTTAAGATTCACCTTAAGTTTCATTTCTTCTAAGAAGTCTTTTTTTTTTTTTTTTGTATCAGTTCCTAACCTACTCCAGCCGCCCCTTGTGGAGTCATTCCTCTGTGCTCCTGTGGCATCATGTGTGGGAACCTCTTTCTTTGTACATACATGTTATGAAATTATTTTCTTCTCTGTCTTACTGGGCTATAAGTGCCTTGAAGATAAGGACCACATCTGTATTCCCCTGAACCTAGCATAATACCTACTATACCATAAGCCCTTAGTAAATTTTTGTTGAATTAATTGAACTGTGAGAGAATAAAGAAATCTTTGTTCCTGGCAGCAACAAGTGCTATAAACTCTTTTGATTCATTGACGTAGTAATCCCACTTTAGAAGAATACACTTCAAAGATATAATCTGAAAGAAAAGCATCTTGTTGCAAAGATATATGGAGCCATATTTATAATTGCAGAGGGAGAATGCAGACAATCAAAATACCCGAATGAAATAAGAACCCAGACTGTGGTAAATCAATGTGATAAAATATACAGTAATTAAAAAGATAAATGAGTGGGAGGATAAAACATGAGGAAAACTCCAGAAAATAACCAGTGTTGGCAAGGATGTGAAGAAATTGGAATCTTTGTGCATTGCTGGTGAGATTAGAAAGTGTTACAGCCTCTGGAAAAAAATTTTGACAGTTTCCCAAAAGTTAAACTTAGAGTTATCATATGACCCAGCAATTGTACTCCTAGGTATATACTCCCAAACTTGCACATGAATGTTATAGTAACATGATTCATAATAGCCACAAAATGTCAATACCCAAATGTCCATCAACTAATGAATGAAGAAAATGGGTACATCTGTACAATGGACTATTATTCATCTATAAAAAGGAATGAAAGCCTGATACAATTACAGCATGGAAGAACCTAGAAAACAATATGCTACATGAAAGGAGCTACACACAAAAGACCGTATATTATTCCATTTATATGAAATGTCCATAATAGACAAATCTATAGAGACAGAAAGTAGATTAGTGATTGCCAGGGACTGGTGATGAGGAATTGAGAATAACTACTAACAAGTCTGGGTTTCTTTTGGGGATGATGAAAATGTTCCAGAAATAAATAGTGGTGATGGTTACACAACATTGTGAATATACTAAAAATTATTGAATTATGCCCTTTAAAGTGGTGACATTTATGGTAAGTGAATTTTATCTAAATAAAAAGAAAAAATAGACTATTCATATTATATTTAAAAGAAAGGCAGAAAATAACACATATGTACTTTTTACAATCAAAAATGTATTGATAATTAAGAGAAAGGTATATCATGAATTGAATGATATTAATTTATGAACTTTTTTATTATTTTAGATAAAGTTGTTTCAAATGTATTACTTTTAAAGGCATATTTGCCAGAACATTATTGCAAATTGTACAAAGCTAAAACTGTAGAACTATGAAGTTTTACAATATAGTATAAAACCATAAAGTTCTACCATATAGTAGGAGGGAACAGTCATTGTGTCCATAGGGTGGTTATTTAGGATAAACTGTGTTTTACTAGTAGAGAAATTGTCATAAAGATTTGATGTAAGCATCAACAAATTACTCATGTTGGATTTCTCTTTCTGGTTTGGCATGAGAATAGGAATTTGAAAAGCTAAAGGGATAATTTGAGAAATAAGCCCTTGAGGTAGCCACCAGCCAGACCCCCTTGAAAGCATTAAGTAGGTAATCCGCTGAAATTGAAATAACAGCTTCTCTAGAGCAATTGGACAAGAATATTGTTTCAGGGAAATGAGTAACTTGAGAGGAGAGAGTTCAGTAAAATTACCTCATAGAGTTTTAGGAACTCCTGGGGTCATCTCCCAGTTAGACATGCATGGCTCTGACCCTAAGGAGAGTACTTAGAACTATCACCCAGGTCTCAGACTGGCTCCTGGGTAGGACGAATATGCAATAGAGCTGAATAGCACTGCATAAACTTTGAAAAGGGAACCGGTGTTGAAAACACAATCCACAGTAGGTTGATCAGAACTTGTGACCTGAACCAAACCAGGTCAACTGCCCACTAACAAAAATATCAACATTTTCCATGGGATTAAAATAAGATCCATGGTCTCATAACATAATATTCAAATGTCTGGGATACAATCTAAAATTACTTGGCATATGAAGAAAATTTCAACTCATAGGGGGGGAAAAAAATCAACAGATACCAATGATTAAATGACAGATATTGGACTTATCAAAAAAAAAAGACATTAAAGCAACTGTTATAAAAATGTTATGAATAAGTATGAACACTCTTGAAATGAACAAAAAGATGAAAAGTCTCAGTGAAGAAATAGAAAATATAAAGAATCAAATGAAAGTGCTATAACTAAAAAATATAGTAACCAAATTTTTAAAATTATTTCATGGGTTCCATGTTATTTCCTATTGCTGCTGTAACAAATTACTATAAATATAGTGGATTAAAGCAAAACACATGTAGTATCTTACAGTTTTGAAGGTCAGAAGTCTGAAAGGAAACTAAATGGGCTAAAATCAAAATGTCTGTAATGCTGCGTTTCTTCTGGAGACTCCAGGGGAAAACCCACTTCCTTGCTTTTTCCAGCTTCTAGAGGCTGCTAGCATTCCTTGATTTATGGTCCCTTCCTCCAAATTAAAGCCCAATAAGCCAACCTCAGCTTCTGTTGTAAATCTCCTTTTTTGTCTCTCATATTCCTGTTTTTCTTTTATAAACACCCTTGTGATTATATTGGGTTCACTCAGATAATTCAGGATAATCTCCTTATCTCAAGATCCTTAACTGAATCACATCTGTTGTTCATAACAGAGAGAAAAATAGATTGAAAACCTGAACAAAGCCATGGGCAGGGAGGCATATATGGGAAAATACTAAATAATAATAATAATAATAATAATAATAATAATAATAATAATGCCTAACAATTGTGTTATTTGAGTCCAAGAAAGAGAGGAGAAAGAATATGGTGTAGAAAACAATATTTGAAGAAATAATGGCTAAAATGCTCAAATTTGAGGGAAGACATAAACCTACAGATGCAAAAAGCTCCATGAATCTAAAACAAGATAAGTCTAAAGAAAGCTCAGCCCAGACACATCATAATTGCTAAAGACCAATGACAAAAAGAAAATCTCGAAAGCAGCCAAGGAGAAATGAATGGTACATTACTTACAGAGAAACAATGGGTCAAATGATTGTAGAATTGGCATCAGAAACCATGTAGACCAGAAGGAAGTGGAACAACATTTTAAAAGTACTACAAAGGTCATCTAATTTAACTCTTTCATTTTACTGATGAGAAAACTGAAGTCTAGAAAGATGAAGTGGCTGTCTTAAATCACAAGGCTGTTTAATCCCATACGGTAACATAATGACCACTTTTCCACCATCACAGCTTCCCTGGATTTTCTGAGCATGTGTCAATACACCTGATCTAACTAGCTCAAGCAAAAAGGGAAATAACTAAAAGAAATTGGATTCTCTGAGGGACCTCAAGATCAAAGGTGCAACTGAGCATCAGGAGTAAACTAAAGTTGAAACAATGAACTCCCTACATGTTTGTTTGTTTGCTTGTTTCTGTCTATACATTAGCTTCACTTTTCCTTTGGGCTCAGATCGTTTTCCAAGCTCAAAATGACCAAAAAACCAATAGCTGCTGAGTTTTACGTGTTGGTGGTCCAAGCTCAGGCTCTCACTAGGTCTCAGTTCCAAAATTACCCCAGAGGATGGAAGTCGTTCCACCTCGGTGTTAGATATGCACCCATGGACTGTACTGTGGTCAGGGGCCAGGGAACCTTGTATAAAACGATGACTGCTTCCATGGTAAACCTGTAATTATGGGCGGAGAACAGTTTCTAAGAAGTGGGTCAGAAAATAAATGGAATATAAGCAGAAACAACAGGTCTCCAGTACAAGTACTTACTATTTTTTGCCCTTGGCACACATTTCTCTAAGGCTTCTAAAACGGTATTCAAAAATATTTTCTAGGTTTGCTGACTTCATAAAATTTACTTATTTGTATATTTTGTCATTCGTTAAATGAAGTTTTTCAGTTTTTTTTCTCTCACTAGAATATTGAAATAATGTTGTTTGTTATAATCAGGACCACATAGCACTGGCAAGGAATACTCATTCACTTCTCCTCACATTTCCACGGGGGTGTGGAAACTTCTCTTCACGAGGTACATAGTTCCTATTCCCTTCCCTTCTTCCTCAAGCAAAAAGTGACTTATCTGATTGGTGAAAAAGGAGTTCCGGATGCTTCACCTTTCAAAGTGGCCAATCCTCCAGACTCATTCTCAGCTCTCCTTTGCCCACAAGGGAGACCTGGAAATGCCTGGCTGTGTAGGTGACTGGCTGAATAAACTCACTTCAAGACAGAAGTACTGGGAGGTGCATCTGGCTGAAACCCAAACCACCTTCTCCCACTCAGCTTTTCCAGTAATAAAGCTGATTTCGATCTCCAGCTGTCTGACTCCTGGGTCTGCTTTTCCATTAGTCACCCTTTCTCAAACCTTAATAATACACAGTTGTTTGCTCATAGAAAATAAATTGTTCTTCTTTTGTGGAGTAATATTATCATCCTGAAGCCTTTATATAAGATATATAAAGATATATATAAGATATCTCATATTTTTATATGAGATGTTATATGTGATTTATATACGATATCTCATATTTTTCATACTCAGATCAGTCATCTTGTCCTATATGGTTTCAGGATTTTATTTCATGCTTAGGAAAGCCATTTACACCTCCAAAAATATTAAATGATTTTCATAGAAGGGTAGAAATAGATAGGGAATAGTGCTTAACAGGTACTTAAGTTTATTAAGATTTTGGTAACCTGAATTATACATTAAAATCAGGCAGGCCCCTGGCTTAGAGGATGTGAAATTATTTTATCTTTGGAAGAAAAAAAATCTGTTCCACTCTAATGTCTTGGGCTTCCCCACATCTTGCAGAGATCAAAGACAGCATCAGAAATTCCATGAGTTTCTTTAGCTTCTCGAAGTTGCGCCTTTGAGCAAGTCGTTAACATAAATGCTAGATTTTCTGGACTCTCCCAGACAGCAATTATGGGATCTCATTCTAGGATCCAGAGGTAGGTGCTTAAATCATATGAGATCTGAAATTTTTGCTATTATTTCTGAATCTTAAAAAATTTTCCGATATTATAAATATCCTCAGTCTTTGTGAAGACATATATATATAGCACTTGGCTTTTTGTTAGAGTATTTCTTATTGTCATATATTCACTGATCATGCATTTCATGGCATCAAACAATTTTAAACAATTCTTTCTGTATTAGAGCTTTCTACTTCAGCCAAGGATTAACTGATTAGCTGTTATGCTGGGTAAACAACCATGTACTTCTCCCCAATCTCTGTACACTGGCGCATGACATGTTCTGCCACTAGTCAAGGCTTGGTGACAACAGGCAGAAGTATTATATTTCATAGTAGCTGTCATGACCTCTGTGCCCATATGATATTTTGATAGCTACACCAAAATGTATTCAATCTTGGGGTTAGTAGTCTGCGTTGAAAGACACATGTATGAGAGTTCTCTCTTCTAGTCTCCTGACTCCATTTTAAATAAGGTTTCTCTTATTAATTTTCACAAATACAATATAATTTTTGCATATTGTTCTTGTATCCTTACAATTTTGCTGAACTTTAATTGACTCTAATAGTTTTTTAGTGGACTCCTGAGAATGTTCTAAACATAAGATGGTGTCATCTGTAAATGAAAGTAATTTTACTTTTCCTTTCCAATCTTGATGCCTTTTAGTTCTTTTCTTGCTTAGTGGGTCTAGCTCGACACTTCAGTACAGTATCTCTATGATCTCTTTTGCTGTTCACAGACCTTCTTTAGTTCCTTGTAGATCTCAGCTGTGTTTCAAATGGTCACATTTGCAGGATTAAGGACATCTAGATGAGTAAGGTGTTCACGAGCTGACTTTCCAAAGACTGCTTGATTCTTATGCACACACTTTCCATAACCACCTATTTTTTATTATATCCATTTCTTTTCCTCCTTAGGAAGACTTTTTGAAGAACAGCCTTCCTTGTGGAATCAAATTCTAATATATCATTTTTAACTCATTTTTTTTGTAGGCGGAAGGTCCTATTAGTCTATGTTTAAATTGATGTCTCTTAATTCCCTCTATCTAGATTCCCTATTCAAAGTCAGATGACCTGGCCTTAAGCTTTGGTTTTGCCATCCATTTGCTGTGATTTTTGGCAAGTTAATTTACCCTCTTGGCTCCTTTTCCTCTTCTGTAAAGTGAGAGAGTTGAAGTAGATGATAGCTCACGTAAGGTCTCTTCCCAATCTATCATTTAATATGTCTAATAACTTATGCCATGTCAGGTGGAAAGAAAATGAGAAGTTAGGATTCCAATGGGATAAAGGTCTAAGCTACCTTTATTCTTTAGTAACCTATTAGTAGTTTACATAATAAAGGAAGTTGCAAGATAACTTGTTTGGATACAAATAAGGGAAGCCTGGATTGCAAATCTTTGTCATCAGAACCCCAGCCTACTGATAGCCAGGGTGGATCAAAGCACAGAGGAATAGAAAGAGAACTTTCTCTGTCCAAGGTACAACTTGGAGCTCAGAGAAGCTGTCAGCAGGAATAGGAACTTATTGATTTCAAAATGTCATTCTGTATATAGAGAGATAAAAGCCAGTGTCCTTATGGTTGACCTTGGACTTGGGAGTAGGTCAGTGGCAGCAATAACTACCTGTTTGTCTGAACCCATCCTAAGCCTGAGACCTAATTCAGCCTGTGGGTGATTTCTGATAACCAGTGACTCCTGGGCAAACCTGAAGGACTCTGAATCTGATTGATATATGAAAAAGAAGTTAAAATTGTAAGATGTAATATTTTTATTAAAATTTTTTCCATTAATGAATACAAAATTGAAAAATACGGAAGTACAAATGCTACCACTTAGTTACAACCACTGTTAATATCTTCCTGTATTTCATTTATTTATTGATTCTCTTAATGCAAATATTACTTAAGGCCTCTTAGTGTTGCTGCACTTTTTTCCCCCACAAGTATGTTCTGTTGTTTGGAAGTCTTATATTTACTTAACCTATCCCTTTCAAACAGACATTTTGGCTATTTAGTTCATTTGCTATCACAAACAACTCTGCCTTAAACATCCTTATACACATATTTTTGTACTCATGCACAAGTACATTTTTTTAACACTGAAAATAATCAATATTTTTGATAGATGACAGAGTATTCTATTTCTTAATTTGTATTTTTTATATCTTAAGTTGGATGTTTTTTTATATTTATCAAACTATTTATGTTTATTTTTCAGTAAACTGCCTGTTCCTTTTTTTTGCCCATTTTCTGTCTTTCTAATGTGTAAATTTTTAAAAAATATTATGTTAAAAAGATTAACCCTTTCAAGAGAAACAAGAGAAAACATAGGACTACATCAGACTAAAAAGTTTTTACATAGTAAAGGAAACCATCAACAATACAAGAAGACAACTTATTGAATGGGAGAAGATATTTGCCAATGATATATCCAGTAAGGGCTTAATATCTAAAATACATAAAGAACTCATACAATTCAACACCAAAAAAAACAAACAATCCAATTAAAAAATGGGCAGAGGACCTAAATAGGCATCTCTCCAAAGAAAATATACAGATAAACAATAGACATATGAAAAGATGCCCAGTCACTAATCATCAGAGAAATGTGAATCAAAACCATAATGAGATATCACCTTGCACCTGTCAGAATGGCTATCATCAATAAATCAACAAACATCAAGTGTTGATGCAGATGTGGAGAAAAGAGAACCTTCATGCCCTGTTGGTGGGATTGAAAACAGTCTGGAGGTTCCTCAAAAAATTTAAAAGAAAATTATATGACCCAGCAATTCCACTTCTGGGTATTTATTCAAACAATTTCAAAACACTAATTCAAAACAAAAATATGCACCCCTATGTTCATTGCAGCATTATTCACGATAGCCAAGATATGGAAGCAAACTAAATGCCTATCAATAGACAATTGAATAAAGAAGGGCTGGTACATACATACAATGGAATATTACTTGGCCATAAAAAATAACAAACTTTATCATTTGTAGTAATATGGTTGGACCTAGAGTGTATTTTGCTAAGTGAAATAAGTCAGAGAAAGACAAATAACATATGATTTCACTTACATGCCTAATCTAAAGAACAACAACAACAAAAGACCAAACAATAAAGATACAGACTCATAGATACAGAGAACAAACTGGTGATTGCCAGATGGGAAGGGGGTTGAGGGGCTAGGGGAAAGAGGGGTAGGGGTTAAGAAGTACAAATTGATAGTTACAAAACAGTCACAGAGATGCAAAGTACAGCACAGGGAGCATATTATAATAACAATGTAATAAATACTTTAGTGCCAGGTGGATCCTAGACTAATCAGGCAGATCAGTTAATTACATAAAATATCTAATCACTATGTTGCATACCAGCAACTAACATAATTTTGAATGTCAACTGTAATTTTTTAAAAATAAAAAAAAGGTTAGCCCTTTATGCCATCTTCATGCTACGAATATGTGGTCTTTTGCCTTTTTACTCTAACATTCTTTTCATCCCAAATTTTAAATCTTTTTAGATAGTCTAATTGATTTCCATTCTGGCTTCTGGGTTTTGTGTCTTATTTAGAAAAGCTTTCTGCACTTCAAAATTATTTTGTAAAATTACTTTATAATTTCTCCTAGTATTTTTTCCAGATTTTTTGTTACACTTAAGACTCTAGTCCGTATGAAAATTATTTGAGGATAGCCATCAGTTCTAGTATTTGCGTTTCTAACCTTGACTCTGTGATCAATGATCCAGCTTCCTGGGAGTTCCAGAACAATCTAGACTTTCCATATCCTTGGAGACATGACTGAACCCGACTTATCGACATTGCTGGTTGTGACCTGAGTCCTTGGTCCAGACCTCAGGGAGAATCTGGAAAGACTCTTCTCATGGGGGCAGGTGGGCCCCAGGTGGCCCCACAGTGACCTGGATGCCCATTTGTCTCAGTCACAGGCTGTAGCACTTCCTCTGTAAATTCAGCCCTGGCTCCTTTCCACTCTTCCCTCCCATTCCATCTGCGCACTGTCCTGCCAGCTCTCCTCTGAGGAAATTTGCATCCTGCAGCAGAGGGAGGGCCCTCGAAGAACCACTTCTTGAGCTATGGTCTGTTTGGTTGCCCCTGCACTACTCCTGGCCGTGACTGTCCCCTTTGTGGGGTCACCAGTTGCCCAAGCATCCCAATCTGTGAGTAGGACTGGGGTGAGGACCCTGGGAAAGTCTGCAGAGGGGACGATAGGGTCCTCTGGGTGTGAGAGGCAGCAAGGTATGCAATGAAACAATAAGTGGAGAGGGATGGGCAGGAGAGAGAGGAGGTAATGTATAAAAAAAAAACAGGCTGGTTTGTTAGGTCTCTGAGGTTAAATTAAGCCTTATTTTCCAGGGTTTGGAGGCAGCTTTCTTTTTTTCGTTGAGTCCCTGTGAACTCCAATGATGCATGCATACTGCACTTTGGATAAAGGCTCTTTTATCCTCAGTCAAACTTCCCATTTAAAAATGAAAAGAAAAAAAAAAAAAACCTTTTCAAAATCGGGCATCACAGGTGTGGAGGGCAGCAGAGAAACCGAGGAAAGGCAGCAAGGTCTCGATCAGTACTTTTTCAAGAGCGTTTTCTCCCAGGTGGCTCTGTCTGTCTCTGTTTCCATCCATATCCTTATCTGTGTCCCTGTTTGTTTTTAAATAGATGTCCACATACACATAAGATTTTGAGAGGAGGAACTGGTGAGGAATAATTTACAGGAACTAGAGACTCAGGGAAAATACTTCCTCTATTCACCACCTCCCACCCCGTGGCAATTCCTACGGAAGGAATAGAAGTCCCTAAACCTCTGGGCCACAGCCAGCTCTGCCCAGACCTTCCCCTGCAGCTGCAGACTCCGCCATTTCAATGAACCTGGAGGCCCAGGGACCGGTAAATTCAGGAAGGAATTAAGCAAAGCATGTTGACTCTCCAGGATGTGCCTAGTTCCCACACTAATCCCTGGTGGCTCCCTGGGGCTGCATCCCTCCACCTCCTGCCAGCAGCCTGCTTTCCACTTCTGATGTGCTACCTTAATTCCAGGCAAAAAGAGGAACTTCAAAGAGATCATATCATGCCAGACTAGCCAGGCTGGCCCCTGAGCTGCTTGGGGGAAGAAGGTGTCCCTGGGAGAAACGCGGGCTCAGCCTCTCCTTAGAGGTATCTTGTATGTGGTGCTCTGTTCTAGGGACCGAGTCAGGCCGGAGGGGAATCTGGGCAGCAACTGGACCCAGGGAGTGGAGCAAGTGGTGAGTGGATAGAGGAGGGGGCGAGGGAGCAGGGAATGAGGTGGAGAGAAAGGACTGAAGCCACCGTGAGGGGCGGTGGTGGTGAGGCCTGGACCTGGGGCTGGTCAGGCAGGTCTGTACACTGGTTCTCGCGCTGTGAGGCCTTGAGAAAATCACTCGTCTTTGAGAGCCGTCTATGAAGTGGGAGTTTTTTGGGAGGTGACATGAAACATTACGCCCGAATGCACCACAACTGGATGAGTTATTACCTTCCTCACTGAGCATAGGCCGGCTATGGGAGGTGCGATCTGCTCTGGGCTCCTGGCAGTGACCAGCTCGGTGTGGGAGGCACAAAGGGACTGGCCCCTGGCCTCGCTGCCTCTCCTCTCCAGCAGCCCCCTCTTCTCCTGCAGAATCAGTCCTGGTTTCCATCTACGTACAGCTGGACTTTTCAGACGAGACCTGGCCGGTGCCATTCTCCAGAACCTTGACTCTGCCGCGGGCCTTGGCTTCCGCCTCACCTAGAACCCTCACTGGCCTCAGCCTCATGACAGGTAGTGGGGAAATTCTACTTAATCCTGCCTCCTGGTGCCGCCGATACCATGGAAAGGGGGCTCAGAGTGAAGGGAACATGGGCTTCCCAGGCCCCCCGCAGCCAGCTCGCCTGAGATGCTGCCAGCCTCTCCCTGTTTCCCGGAGGGTCTGTATGGCCCAGCTCCTTCCTCACCTCCCTGCCCCTCCTGAACGGAGGGCCCCAGGGGCAGACAGTGGCAGGCCCAGCCTTCTCCACCCCCGCCCCATGCCTTTGTCCAGCTTGACCTCCACTGCTTTGAACCTTGGCTGAAGTGGCAGGCTCGGATGGGTGGGTGTGACAGAGACACCTGTGACTTTGGGTTTGTTCCAGCCCCAGAGGCTCTCAGACATCGGGCACTTGTTGGTCCTGCCTACCTGGCTTTCCCAGCTATCCTGCCCACTTCCTATTTCTGTTTCCTCTGTCCCAGAGTGTAATGTCGAGCACAATGGGTTCGCCTAGTGTACTTGCCTCTCTGGATACCAGTGGAACGCCAGTGTCTGCTCTTGTCACCATCCTTGCCAACCCCCCTACAAGCACCAGCCCTGCAGCTGTCTTGTCTTCTGTCCTGCTGAAGCTGGGTACTGCCAGTTGCTACCACCTGGTGAGAAGGGATGGGGACTTAGAAACCAAAGGCACCAAGTGAAAAGAACCTCTGTTTTTCCCCCTCTGACCCCTGTATTTCCGCCAGCTGATCCAAGCCCAGCAGTTCCACTGGTTGGGGGAAAATGCCAGCCATCATAGCAGATCACAGGCCCCAAGCTTGGGACCTGAATAGTGAGACTAATGAAAAATAGGGCTCCAGACACATACTGACAGGAGGGAGAGTGTTCCCTCACTGGGGGAGGGGAAGTCTTAAACCAAAAAGTTTTCCTGTTTGGTTCCCAAAGACAGATGGGGTCTTCTAGGCTGGACTGCAGCAGCCACTCTCATCCAAGGACAAAACAAAACAAAAATTACCAGGTGGGGTGAGGGGAGGGTAGTGAGGAGGGATGGGCTTCAGAAGCCAGGAGCATTGAACCCTTCGCCAGGCATGGAAAGCCACAAGTTCCCGCTCCAGGCCCGTCTCCTGCCTCCCTGCAGTCCCTGGGACCCTGAGCCTGAACACCTCGCTGAACCTGACCCTCCTCACGGGCCATGAGACCTCCAACCTGAACTGGCTCCTGCAGTGCACAGGGAGCCCCAGACCTGTCCTTCTGCAGCCAGGGACACAGGTGTCCCTAACCTCCAGCCAGGGCCAGGCTGTCCTCAGCATCGTCAACATCTCCCATAAGTGGGAAGGAAGCCAGCCTGTCCCTCCCTCCTGCTCTCGCTTCCTCTTCTCTTCCTCCTCCTCCCTCTCCCCTTCCTTCTTGTCTCCTCTTCCTTTCCTTTTTCACCTTCCCATTTATTCATCCTGGGAAACAAAGGCTAAGAGTCTCATTGATGTGAAAGATTATAAAGGGAGAATGCTGAAAATATGATTTCGATTTCAACTGAGAACAGATCATGCTTTTCTTCAAACCGTTGATATGGCAGAGGGTGGTGTGGGAAGGGTGCCTGCTGGGAGAGAGGTCCACCTTAGAATTCATGGCGACAGGCTAATAAAAAAGGGTCAGGAACCTCCAGATCTCTTCTTCCTCCTAGGAATCTTTTCGGGGGCAGGGATATTTCTTGCTGGGGTTTAGCAGAGGCTGGACCAAGAAGGTCAACCTGGGGCATGGCTTGGGAAGCAGCAGAGATTCTGTGGCACAGGTTGGGGCTGGAGGAACCAGGAAGTACAGCAGGTGTGTGTCTGCAGGTGTGTGTACATATGCTGCTTTGAGGCCCAGGGCTTCAGGTGGGAGCTGTACCAGGTGGTAAGGGTGCCCCTGCAAGTAACAGATGCGGCTCAGCTTCCAGACCAGCTCTCCATCTCCTGTGCTACCTCCCCTGGTTTCCAGCTGAGCTGCTGCTTCCCCCGCACACACCTGAGCTACACGGCTTCCTGGAGCCCCAGAGAGGACAGCAAAGGTATGGAAGGAGGCCCATTGTCAGGGGTCAGGGGAGAGGAAGCAACTAGTCTCCTAGCAGGCAGCTGGCTCTCCAGATCTCCCAAAGCAGAGGCTGAAGTTTATCCTGGGAGTTCCAGGTCCAAGTCCAACACTATTTTTACCCCATAAAGCAATCTCAGTTCCATCAATACGGCAATAACTACATGAGTGTAGATAACTTTTTGTGAAATGCTTTTATCCACAAAATCTTGTTAAACTCTCATAATATACTCTGTGAGGTTCATTTGATGATAGACCCATTTTACAAATAAGGAAACTGTGGCTTCAAGTCCCTAGGCTAGTCAGAGACTCCCAGAGTGCCCTTCACCAAAATCCAAGCTCTGTCTTCACTAGTTTGAAGCCGTCATACCCCTTGGCTCTTTCCCACTGTTTCACGTGCTTCTGAAGTTGCTACAAAGACTGAAACGGCATCTCTGGGCCTCCTGGGTGCTCGGTCTTTTCCTGGCCCAATGACTCTTCCCTTTTCTCGTCTTACCCTCAGCCTCCTTATTCAACAAGCCAGGAGACCAGTGCCTCGTGCTGACCGTTCAGTGCTGCCCCCCAGAGGATACCATGTACACATGTGACCTGGAGAGCCCAGGACTGACCCCTCTCAGGGTTCCTGTCTTTGTCACCATTATCCAGGGGTATGTGGGGCTTGAGGTCCTGCTGGCTGGCCTTTCCCTTGACCCGGAGGCTCCTCCTTGGCCCCTCCCCGCACGGGGCAATGGGGCCAGGCTCCAGGGCCAGCATAGCTTTCTGCCCAGGGGAAAGCTCGGGCCAGACTGCAGTTGCTGAGCCCTCCCTGACATATCGTTCCTCAGATGGAGACACTACTTGCCCTGAGGACTCCTCAGCTATTGCCTGGAATGTCACCAAGGCTGGTCATGTGGCACAGGCCCCATGTCCCGTGAACAGAATGGGCACGGTAAAGAGGACTTGTGGGCCCGATGGGGCCTGGAGGCCTGCCCGCAGCAGCTGCACAGACATAGGGCTCCTGGCCCTGCTCCACAGGGCCCAGGTGAGGCTTCCGGCCCTGCTTCCCACATGCCACACGCTCCATGGCCTACCTCATTCTCGCTCAGGGTCCAGGTCTAGAATCCGCCCAGTGCAAAGGTTCTTCAGCTTCTCTGAACCGGGGCCCTAGCAGAGCCAGGCATGAGGTGTGGGGCCTTCGAGTGGCCAGGACCCCCGTGGAGGGGAGGGTGCTAATCTCTGTCCCATTTACAAGGGTGTCAGTTCCTTCCACGTGGCCCACTCTGCTCTGTGCTTCCTGATCCTCTGGGACGAGGTACAGCTCTGGGCAAGAAGGAGCTGGTTGAGGGAGGAGGTGACCCTCTCTCGTGAGGACCCGCCCCCCAAATGCACACACTACTGTCTTGTCTGTCTCAGCTGCTGGGGGCAGGCCAGGGCTGGCTTGCTGAAGAAGTGCCGTGGATCCTGGCACAGCTGCTGGAGCGGGCGGTGGTGGTGAGCTCCCCCTCTGACTTGTTGGCACTTCTGGGCACCATGACATTCCTGGCCGAGGTAGTGGCAGACACCAGAATACAACTTCACCGCAGGGCCCTGGAGGTAAGACCTCTGAGCCACAGCAGGTGCCAGCTGAGTAGAAGGGGCTGGAATTGCTTTGCCTTCAGACACCTCTGTCCCTGACATCGCCATGGGCTGTCAGACAAGAGGCCTCTAGAATCCGGTGTCTGCTCTCCTGGTCTACCTGTCTCTCTTCTTGGACACCAGTCTCCAAGGCCACGGAACGTGGAGGAGCTTTGATGCTGGGAACACACGGGAGGGCAGGAGAGAGGAGGAGGGGTGTGCAGACATGAGTCAGAGGCGTACATGCTATGACGTGAATCCGCCCATGCACCCACACCTGCACATACAAGACACCTATGGGGATATTCAGACACACTTGGCTTTGCTGAACTCACCTAAACCAGCTCTCAGTATAGACATCAGTTGGTGACCCATAAGTTCCAGCCAAATGAATAACCAGAAGCAATGATACTATATGCCTCTCATGTCTGGGAATGTATCACGTGTTGCTGTATGGACATGGATGTGGCTCTCTACTTCAGAACATTGTGCCCTCTATCACCATTCCTAGCTTCACAGACCTTAGGGGTCAAAGAGTTGGAGAGGGGTCCCTTTAGGACCTGGGTAGCCCCAAGGGGTAAGAGGGTAAGAAGAGTTGTCAGAGAGAGGGACAGGATGTGCTTCAGAAGGCCACATCCCTGAAGATGCCCCAGGAGTTAGCTAAACAGCTCCCACATTCTCCCTATCTGGAAACTCTCCTTTCACAGGCCCATTTTCCTCTCCCCCTTTCTCTCCAACCTTGGGTTTTGCACTGGATAAGGAAAGGTGGGTTTGAGGGTTTACAGTTCCCAGCATGCCGGGCTCAGTGCTATGGGATCTAGGAGCTAAGGCTCGTCTCTCTCTTGTGTGCCACAGGTTCTCCTGAAAACCACAGACAAGGTCCTAGACCTGGACACCAGTTCTTTGTGGACCCCTGCCCAGGCCCAGAAGCCCTCGGCGGGCTCAGATCTCCTGCTGGCTGTGGAGACCTGGTGTGCAGCCTGAGCCCACAGGCCCACCCCTTCTCCTTCAGCTCGCCCAACGTGCAGCTGCGGACCCAGCTCCGTGGACCCGCGTTTTTTGCTGACTACAGAGTCTCCTTCTCCACTCAGCCCCCAGTGCAGGCGCAGATTCCCAGACACTCGCTGGCCCCACTGGGCCATAATGGAACCAACGTCACCATTACTAGCCTGGTGCTGCGAAAACTGGACCGCCGCCTGCCCTCCAGCTATGGACAAGGGCTGGGGGCCCCCTCTACACCACTCCTGGCCTGGTCCTCGCCATCTCCATCATGGCAGGTAGCCAGGCCTTCGGCCACGGAGAAGTCATCATGGACTTTGGAGACATAAGTAGCACCCTCCATTGTGTCTTCTGGGACCACAATCTCTTCCAGGGCAGCGGGGGCTGGTCGGATGAAGGGCGCCAGGTGCAGGCAGACAGTGTCAGCCCCACCACTCGGTGCATCTGTCGGCACCTCACTGCCTTTTCCATCCTAATGTCCAGACACGCTGTTCCAAAACCCCCTGCCCTGGAGCTGCTGAGTCAGGTGGGCTTGGGGGCCTCCATTCAGGCGCTGCTCATGTGCCTGGGCGTGTACAGGCTGGTGTGGCGAGTCGTGGTACAGAATAAAGTTGCCTACTTACGCCACGCAGCCCTGCTCAACATGGCACTCTGTCTGCTGGCTGCAGACACCTGCTTCCTGGGAGCCCCACTGCTTCCTCCAGAACCCCGAAGCCCACTCTGCCTGGCCGCTGCCTTCCTCTGCCATTTCCTCTAGCTGGCCACCTTTTTCTGGATGTTGGCTCAGGCCCTGATGTTGGCCCACCAGTTGCTCTTTGTCTTCCATCAGCTCTCCAAGCGCCGAGCACTCTCCCTGATGGTGGTCCTCAGCTACCTGTGCCTCATGGGGTTTGCAGGTGGTGCCCTGGTCCTCTACCTACCCCGAGGGCATGTTGGTTGGATGGGAAGGGAGGGGCGCTCCACACCTTTTTGGGGCCAGTGCTGGCCATCGTGGGCATGAATGGGCTGGTACTAGCCTTGGCTGTGTTGAAGTTGCTGAGGCCTTCGCTATCAGACGGACCCCAGGTGGAGAAGTGCCAAGCCCTTCTGGGGGTGATCAAAGCCCTGCTTGTTCTAACGCCCATCTTTGGCCTCACCTGGGGACTGGGCCTGGCCACCTTGTTAGAGGAAGTCTCCACAGTCCCTCACTACGTCTTCACCGTTATCAACACCCCCCAGGTGGGTAACATTGTGCTGGCTGTGCTTTTTGCCTTCGAGATGGTCTAAGTAATGGTCAGTCCCTTTTCAAGAAGGTATCACGGTAGAGCAGAAGTAACACAGATCAGGACTTTAAGAAGGCTTACTCAGGTTTGCATCCCATTCCTCCACTGACCAGTTGAATAACTTTGTACAAATTTCTCTGGGCTTTGATTTTCTTATCGGTGTAGTAATATCTGGTTTTGCTGGAGATGTCAGGGAATTGTCAGTACCCAATTCTATGGCAGCCCCTTTGCAACCAAAACAGTAAGGAAGGCACCTGAAGTGGTCCCATGCACCATCGGTGCCAGTGTGTAGAAGAGCTGAGATGGGAAGCCTCGGGATCGAATCAGACAAGAGGATAGAGGTGAACAAAGAGGAGAGGGGATGTTTGATTTTAGCTGATTCCTTCTTCCTTGACTAACTTATCCCCATATCCCTCTTATCAAAGTGTCTTCACCTTACTGTTTGGTTGCCTCATGGACAAGAAGGTGAGTGTGCCCACCTAACCCCTGCCTGATTCATGTCTGAAGGCCGGGACTTGGGCTGCCATAACTGGGCATTTATATCTCCTGCAGGTACAAGAGGCTTTACTGAAATGATTCTGCCGCGCCCCAACCCCCAATTACATCATTTCCCTGGTAAGTTGCTGGCTTCACATCCTCAGTTCTCCCGAGGGCAAGTCAGAAGCAGGGGTTCCACGGCCTTCCCCAGGGGAGATGGGCACAGCTAGAAGCTGAGAGAAGACTGGAAGTTTGTTTTGTTTTTTGGGGGGTATGAGCCCGTTTCAGGTTCAAGATCTCCAACAATGCAGAAAGTAGCCTAGTCAGCAAAGTCAGAATCGAGTCTATGGCCATGCCAACCTGAACGTGCCCGATCTTGTCTGATCTTGGAAGCTAAACAGGGTCGGGCCTGGTTAGTACTTGGATGGGAGACCTAGGAAAACCAGGTACTGTAGGTGGGAAAGAAAGAGAAAAGAAAGAAAAGAAAAGAAAAGGAAGGACGGAAGGGAGGGAGGGAGGGAAGAAAAGTCAGCATCGAGTTCAGGGATTCCTGATTGCAATCTGGACCCTTGGTGGCTCTCTTGTCCCTGGTTTGTCCATCTGTCTCCACTTACTATTTGAAGGGAAAAGGTAGGATTGGCTCAAATAAGTGACAATAATAATAATGGCCTTGCAATTGACCTTCTTACCCCATTTCTAGGCCACAAATGAAACCCACATCCCGGAATACAGCAAAGGAAGTGAAAAAGCTGGGTGAGGATGAAGCTTTCTCGGGAGCAGAGTGAGCAGCGTGGAGTGAGGATGAGTAGCAAAAAACTCATAATATACCTGTTCTAGCCCAAAGAGTGGAAAAGAGACTTTGCCAGGGTAGGCATCTCTAGGTGGGCTGGGGAAGGCAGAGGCCTTAGAGAGTAGAAAGCCTAGCATTGCCTATCGCTTTCCCAGAAGGCTGGAGGTAGTTTCACCAACAACCCTTGACTCAGAAAATTCCTTTCCACACTATCAAATGTTTAATTATCCTGAAAAATCCTCGTTTTGAAAGTTTTGCCATTGGTGAGCCTGGTGTCCAGAAGGAATGGCAATCTGCAAAGGCATGGCAAGGTCTCTCACCAGCCTTGAGCTACAGGGCAAGCTCTCTCTGGGGAAGGCTAACGCTGTGAGTGAACCACACACACAGTCTGTGTTCCTCCAAGGGAGTGTGTGCTTGAATTCACCAGCATGGGCCTTAGCCCAATGCCCTGAATCCTTCTCCACTTCCAGAGCTCAGCCCACAGGAAAGACAGGCTATGCATCCATTAGTCACACTCATTTCCCTTGCAACTCACCCGTCCCCACCCTTAAACTATCCAAACAAGAATAGTATGAAAAACTAGCTAAAGCCACTTAGTAAACTCACCTTGGCCATAGAAATAATCAACAGATATCAAAGTTCAAAATAAGTGCAAGTAAAACTGTCTTGACCACTTTTTAATTAATCAGCAGTTCATGTTATAGATATATTTGATAAAAAATGGTTTAACTATTCAGTGATTTCTTTTCTGATTATTTCTTCTCTACTTATGAAGAAAGGATGGCTTAATTGACAAGAACTCTGATCCTCCAAACACTGGAGATGAAGGGTGGAATTTTGTTTCTTTTCGAAGATTAGGAAAAGGTTAAGTTAATGGGTCCCTCTTTCTTTAACCTTAAAAAAAATCAATATAAAATTAAATTTCATAGACATAATAGACATACACATGTATACAAAAAGTCACTGATATGCGCACATCTGTAAGAAAGCATTATAGAGAAAAGCATCACAGACTGCCACGAATTAAGGAGAAAAGATGACAAACACATTTAAAAGTGACATGCTCAAGCTCAGACTACATATAAAGATTTAAGAAAGGCCTCTAGAGAACACCAAGACATCTAGCTAATTATGGAATTCACAAGAGATGATAGGAATCTGAAAAAAGTTAAAACTAGATAAATGAAAAAGTTCTGATAATTTTTAAAAGTCTTTATTTGTTAATTACAAAATTTCTGGATATATTTATAATATGGAATGGATATTTTCTGTTGAAATAAAAATGGTTATGCCATTGAAACATAAGCTGTTGAAAACATTTTTCTTAAACACTATACCTTCACTTAATGGTTTGTGTGAATATTTTAATTGTGTATAACCCAGTCCAAATATTTCTGTAAATGGATTCAATCGTTCCTTCAACTAGAAGGTCCCAGCTCTCCAGGACAATTGCAATGTTTCTATGCCTTGGACTTGTTCCAGACCCCAGGGGAGGCAGGCAACCACTGAACCTGTGAAGACTTTGCCTTGCTGGTTACCCTGGCAATACAGTCATGTCTCAATGTCACTATCATGTTATTAGTATTTGCAGTCTTTATTTTTTTAATTATAAAATTATTTTTTTGAATAATTCAAATAATGCACTTTAGAAGCAGCAGACTCCTTTCCTGAGTCTGCTTTGTAGAAATACGTGTTCTCATTTTCTTTCTCAAATGATTGCATATACTCAATGCACACACTCTGCTGGTAAAAACACATTTTCAAATCAATAAATGAAAAGACATTAAGCCTTTGTTCACTTGGCTCTCACCATAAAAAAAGAAGTCTGGACAAGAAGGCTTTGGAGGTAACTATAAGAAAATGAGATTTAGCAGCAATTCCATTTCTAAAAAGATGGCTTAAAGAAATAAGTAGACAAGTGAATAAATGTATGAAGGATGCACATTCCATTGTGTCTATATGCTCAAAAAAGAGGCACTTAGTAAAACAAATTAGCATATATCCATACAGAGGAATGCTATGTGGTCATTAAAAATGATATATAGCTACATCTCCTGATATGGAAAAATGTTTAGGCTATATAGCTAAGTAAAAAAGGGTTCCAGAATAGCATGAGTCTCGGCAGTTTTGGTCCACCTGCGCGTACCAAGAAAATGTGTGCACTGACAAGAAGTGATACCAAAATATTAACAGTGGGTATTTCTACTGATTTTTCATTTTCTTCTTATGCAATAATTCAAACTATAAATGTTGTTTGAATTTGTTTTTACAATGAGCATGTATGTATATATTAAAAAATAAAATGACTTTGAAAAAAGTTCTCCTGAACATTTCGCATATTTAAAAATAGGAATTTGACAAGCAAAGAAACAAAATACCCTCTGGAATTTAGTTTTGTACAGAAGGGTGGACCACAGAGAACGTGGGCTCCCGAGGAAGCTTTGAACCCATTTGGAGTTCTGCTTTGGGAATCAATTCTGTTTGATGACTGATGGTCCTTTAAGTATGGAAGGGGAAAGGGCTCTTAGTTGAGCTCGTTGCAACTATAAACATTGCCAATATGTCTAAATGCTTCTTCTCTTTCACAATGTATTTCTTTTCAGAATAGTATCTCTATTATTTTTTGTCTTTCCATTCCCACATTTTCCCATTTCCTCTCAATGATCACTTTTCATCGAAAAAGCAGAATATTCCAGTTTACAGGCCTAAATAAACCACAGTGGATATAGGCAGATTGGCCTCTGAGTAATCTATTAAAATCTAAGAAAGTCTGGGAGACCCTGCTACCGCTTTGTACTCTTCAAGAAAGACCAGAATTTGAGAGACTTGGAGAAATAAACCCACCTGAGAAAGAACAGGGAGAGTAGATAGGCTGAGAATTAGGTTTCTTCTCTCTGGAAAGATGGAAGCAAAGAGAACAAGAATTTTTGTCTCTTTTGTTGGTTGCTGTAGCCTCAGCATCTAGAGTAGTTCTTGACACGTAACAAGCATTCCATAAATATTTGCTGAATGAATAAACAATAAAGACCATAAGAAGAATATGAACTTTTACTAAGAATCAGATCACCATAACAAACAGCTGGAGGGTAGGGAGCAGAGTGGGGTGGAGCAAAGGTTTTGAAGTTTGAATGAAAGAAGATAGAATGAACAAAGGCTCCACTCCCAAATAGCCATTTGGTAGAACAGAGGGCTAATTAAAGTTTTACATGAAAAGAGAGACACTTAAGTTGGAATCCTTAACATAAGCAGTTTATCTAAGAACGAACATCAGAGCCTGCCTTGGATGGAGACATCTATAACCACAAAGGCAAGGGTGATCTTTTGTAGCAGTCACACTAATGAAAATAACTTGGCTTTCTCTTAAACACATAGATTGTTTTGAAATATTATGCTATGTAAAATTGGGTGAACCTACGACCCAGCCTCAGAAGTAGAATTTGAACACCATTGAAGCTACCTGTGTGCTCCTCTCCGATCCAATTCCACTGCTCCTGACCCAGAGGTAATGTGTTCTCCATGTTTTCCCTCATCTTTCTTCTAAAAGGTTTTTTTTTTTAATTGGGGATAAAATACACATAAAATTTAACATCTTAACCGTTTTTAAGTGTAAAGTTCAGTAGTGTTACCTACATTCACACTGTCGTGCAATTTCCAGAGCCCTTTGCATCTTTTGTAACAGAAACCTTGTAATTATGAAACCACTCCTCATTACCCCTGCTGGACCCCTGACAATCAGCCTACTGTTTCCTTGAACCTGGCTCTTTTAGATAACTCAGATAAATAGAATCACACAATAGTTGTCTTTTTGTGACTAGCTTATTTCACTTAGTATAATGTCCTCAAGGCTCATTCATGTTGCAGCATGTGACAGGATTACCCTTCTTTTTAAAGATGCATAGTATTGTGGGTTTATACACATTTTCTTTATATACCGATGGACACGGGTTGCTCCACCTATTGACTACTGTGAATACTACTATGAACGTAGGTGTACAGATTATCTTTAAGACCCTGCTTTCAATTCTTTTGGTTATATACCTAGACATGGAATTGCTGGATCATATAGTATTTCTAATTTTTTGAAAAACTGCTACACTGTTTCCATAGCAGTTGAACCATTTGGCATTCCCACCAACAGTGCACAATGGTTCCAATTTCTCCACATCCTCACCAACACTTGTTATTTTCAGGGTTTTTTTAATGCTACCTTAAAGTGTGAAATAGTATCTCATTATAGTCTTAACTTGCATTTTCGTAACAATTAGTGATGTTGAACGGCTTTTCATGTGCCTGGTGGTCGGTCATTTGTATATCTTCTTTAGAGAAATGTCTATTTTAAAATTGAATTATTCTGGTTGTTGAATTCTAGTTCTTTATTCTGGATATTAACCCCATATGTTGAATATATGATTTACGAATATTTCCTCCCATTCCAGAAGTTGTCTTTTCACTGTACTCTGATGTAGTTTTTAGTTTTTAATTTTAAGTCCAACTTACTTTTTTTGTATTTGTTTTTGGTGTCAAATCCAAGAAATCACTACCAAATCCAATGCCATGTAGTTCTCCCCATTTTCTTCTAAGAGTTTTATAATTTTAGCTCTTATATTTAGGTCTTTGATCCATTTTGGATTAATTTTTATATGTGGTGAAAGGTAGGAGTCCAATTTCATTTTTTTCCATGTAGATATACAATTTTCACAGAATTTGTTGAAAAGACTGTCCCTAACTCCCATTAAACAGTTTTGGCACTCTTGTTGAAAATAATTTGACGACATATTTAACTAAACTCCAGATTTTATTAGGTATCACCATTAATGTCTTCTTTTATTTTAGAAGCCAACCCAGGATACATTACATTTAGGTGTATTGTCTCTCTAGCCTTCTCTGGTCTGTGACAGTTTCTCAGTATTTTCTTGTTTTTCATGACCTTGACAGTTCTGAGTACTGATCAAGTATTTTGTAGAATGTTCCTCAGTAGGGGTTTGTCTGCTGTTTTCTCATGATTCAAATGGTTATGGGTATTTAGAAATACCCGAAGGGGAGGGGCCCTCTGATCACCTCACACGAGGAGGTGATATCCACATGACAGCACTGAGGACGTTCACCTTGGCCACTTAGTTTCCCTCCCCCTTTAATTCCTCCCCTGCCACACACACTTTCACCCCTGACCTAACTGGATCTCTGAAGGTGAGGCGTCTCCTCCCACATGCTCACTGCGCACACCCGGGGCCTGGCCCACACCCCACTATTTAGTTAAGTTAGTGTTTGCCAGGTTTCTCCGCTGTGCGGTTGACTTGTTTGTCCTTTTTGTCTTCTATTCACTGGATTGAGTCCCTAAATCCAGCCCACACTCAAGGGTAGAGGGGCATGCTGCAACTTCTGGAGCAGAGTCTACATACATTACTAGGAATTCTTCTTTAAGATTTATCTCTTTCCTCTTCCCTTAACTGTTTCAGAAAACATTTTTACCTCATTTGTATGTAGGCATCCTAGAAATGTAGTTTTGCTTATTTTAAACTTTCCTCGATCATTATTTATAATATTCTGCTATTAAAGAGCAATGCTATCAATACTCTTACACACATAACTCCTGCACTCACGGGCACGTTTCTTTAGGAAATATACCTAAGAGTGAAAATGCTGGGTTACAGACCATGTGTTATATTCAAACATACAAGATAATGCCAGACTGTTCTCCAAAGTATTTTATCAATCTGCATTCTTACCAGCAGTGTATAAAAGTTCCCACTGTTCCACATCTTCACCAACAGTTGGTATTCTTAGTCTTGTGCATGTTTATCAGTCTAGTAAATATAAAATATCTCATTATAATCTTAATTTGGTTTTTCTGGATTACTAATGAGCAACTTTTCATGTTTATTCTCCATTTGCATATTATTAAAAAAAAAATACCTGTTAATCTTTTGCCATATTTCACTGAATTATCTTTCTTCCTGTTGCTTAATAAGAATTCTTTATATATCTTGGATCCTTTGTAAGATATATCTCTATCATATATAGCTTTGTAAGATATATAAACATACATACATGCCCTTTATAAGATACATCTTATCTTTGCCCCATTGTGGCTTGTCTTTCACTCCATCATATAAAGAGTGAGTTTTTACTTCAACATAGGCAAATTTATACATCTGTTTTTTACAGCACTTTAAGAAGAAATTCTACTCCTCTCTCTCCCCAACCTAAGGTCCCAGTGGTATTTTTTTTTATAAATTTTAGGCTTTTTTACCTTTTATATTTAACTTACTAGAGCTGATTTTTGTGATATGTATGAAAATAGAATGGTTTTCAGTATTAAAAACTAACATTATGTTGAAAATACCAATGAAATCATAGGGAGATGATGCTGAAACTCTCAAGTGCTCTTTTAAGAGGTCAGCACTTATTCCCTTGCCCAATCTGTCCTTGAACTAGAGAATGATTCTGATTGCCAATAACTTTCATCAACCTAAAAAGCAACATTCATATAAACAGCAACAATTTAGACTTTTGCTTCTTCAAAGCACTATAGCATACATGTTATTTAGTACGGTTTGGTTGTAAAAAACTGAAAGAATTTTTAGTATGTTAATTGAAATTTTTTAATTTCCTTATATTTCATTTAAATCCTGGCAAACAGAAGCATCTCCAAACAGTGAAATAAATTTACTTCAATCAAACAGTGGGGGAAAAAAGGTGTAATTTTAAAGCGGAACTTTCTTCTTTGTTCCTAGCAGCCTCATGGTTGACTAAAATAGTTAGAAGTTACAAATGAGGACTCAAAGGCAAAATTTGCCCCTAAGCCAAGAGAACCACCTTTTGCATCAAAAAATAAGGCATACAGTTCTCCAATATTTCTCCACTTTATTAAGGGTAACCAATGTGGTATTTATGTATCTAAATATTTACTGTAAGTTTTCAGTGACATTTAGATTATGAATTATCTTTCCATAATTAAGTTAATTTAGGCACACTGATTTGCATTTTATAAAAAACACTTAGCTTTAGGTCATAAATAGGACCAAGTATAATTTACAAATGTTACAATAATGATTGCAAATCTCTACTAACGTCTTCCTCAAACTGCAACCACTCATTTAGTCTTTAATGAAAATAGAGACCAAAAACAAATATTTAAATGTATCACTGTGTGAGATTCTGGCGACTAAGAAATCCCTGAAGAAGCAGTAAGCTGTGACTAATAGAATAGAAAGCTCAGACCACTGACAAGGCTTAATTGCAAAGTATTTAACAGAGGCCACAAATGTTGTTTTCCTAAGAGGAGCTAGGAACTATAGATGTCATTTAGTAATGCATTGAAATGGCATTGCTAATTAGGAGTGCTGCACAGAAACTCCGGGTCACCTCTTCTTGATCTATTTTGGATAAGCTTCCACTATCATAGCATGGCCCTGTAAAGAAAAAATAAGTTCATTTAGAGCAAGGAAAAGTGATGAATTCAGCCAACACAAAGGCAGTAGAGAACAATGGGAAAAGTATAGACTTTAGAGTTTGATCCTGGCTCTGCCATCCAAACACTATGTGACCTTGGGAAAATTATTAGCCATTCTGAACCTCAATTTCCTCTATAAAATAGGGCTCATAGTGCTTACTTGTAGTGTTTTTGTGAGTTAAATTACATAGCATACACTATATATACACCCACACATTTCCATATAAACATGTACACATGTACACACATATGCCTCAGAGTCTGTCTAGTATAATCTGATTCTTAGTGGTTGCTATTAAAATGAGAAGCCACAGGGTTTTTTTTTTTTTTTTTTTAAGCTGTACAAAAGTGAACAATACAGTGACTGCCAACAACAGTAAATTTCTAGATGAGGCTTTTAAAGGTTAAGCTACTCATCCAAATCCACAAAGCTATTAAGTCACAGGGCCAGAATTTAAAACCAAGTCTAGATGCTTCCAAAGCCGCTGGCTCTTCTTCGCTATTCTATTCAGGTAAAGATGGTCTGAGGGCTCACAAAGGTAAGAAAGTAGGAAATCCCTTCTCCAGCACTATGCATAGTGCTCTATACTAGTGATCTCCCCAGCTGAAACCAACCATAGAAATTTATAATTTTGTGAGGCTAAATCCTATCTGATAATCACAATCATTCTATCTTTTGGACTGCCATCAAACCAGTTAAAAGCCTAACTAATCTCCCTGCTTCTAGGTTCAATTAAATCCCCATATATATTTAATAAGCAACTATTATTTATAAGTTGAACAATGTAGCTACAAAGATTTGCTACATGGTTTTTGACCCCAATCTAGTATATAACATCTCAAAACAAAGTGTTAGATACTTCACACAGGTTCAAGCAAACAAAAAAAGAATAGAGATGGGAAAGTTTGACTTTGAGTTGTCCTAAAAGGGCCCATAATAAGGCAGAAATATCCTTCTCCAGCTTTATTTAAAATACATCGGTTTCATGTTCCAAATCTTTTTGATTGCTCTAGATCAGTGATTCTCAACTGCAGGTATTTTGCCTCCCACCCTCCCCAGAGGACATCTGGCAATGTCTGGAGATTTCTGGCTGTCCCAGCTGTGTGTATATGGGAAGACGGGTGTTCCTACTGGTATCTAGTAGGTAGAAACTCGGTTAAACATCCTACAACCCAGAACACAACCCCCCACAACAAAGAATTATCTGGCCCAAATGTTAATGTCAAAGGTGAGAAACCTTGCTCTAGATCCACAATGATGAATTCTTCTTCTTATCTAATCATGTTTGTATCACTCATTTGGCTCTTAATGAAACAAGTTTAATCTAGTGTCTAAGATGTATCATCTCTCTCCTCACTAGAAGAAAGGTACTGGGTATTATTCTTTGTTTATTCACGAAGGCATCTAGTATTATGTTATTTACACGCTATATGCTAGATGAAAGATTAGGAAACACTCAAAAACAAAGGACATTAATCTATGTGGATTATGCACTACACACACTGCTATGCACTAGCTGTTTTCTTTGTATAAACCTGGTACAGAAATATGAGGAAGGGCTCCAGTCTTAGTTGAATATGGTTTTCTATAAAAAAGTTACACAGATTAAAAAATGCTTTTGATCACGAAGTCTAAAATGTTCCAACCTATAAATGACTCCTTGTTTCTTCAAAGTTTCTGAGGAAAAGAAAAGCCATTAGTGAAGGCTTTTAACTGTAACATGTTTATACTTCTACATATCTTGATTATTCTCTTGATCAGCAACATAAAGTTGCTGTAAACGGAGGGAAAAATCAAATCTGTTTCCATGAGGGTTAAAGAAAAAAGATTACAGCAAGCCTTTCTTTAGGATTTTATTCCCTGAGTGAAATGCTATGGTAGGTAGGAAGCTGCTGTACCACAAGTAGAGCAAGCAGAAAAAAATCTGTAGAATAATATAATTTCCCCCAGATAAATAGCAGTGAGAGGTAAGTTTATTCTCCAATTAAGGTATAGGTTATTTCTGAAAAAAGGCAGTTTACCTCTTGGAGAGAATTTATAGAGAAGCCTCATAGTGACTAGATAAGTGAATAATATTTTATTATAAAAAATGTATCAAAATGTTAATAATGACTTACTGGTGAAGGGATTAAAGGTGATCTAATTTTTTTCTATATACTTTTTGTACTGTCTATAATTTCCATGAGTACAATACTACTTTTATAAACAAAAAAATGTAAACAATATTTTAGAAAAAAAATTACTTGGATTTAAATAGCATCTTCCTTCCAAAGTAATATCGGAATTAAAATTGTACCCCCCCCCCACAAAAATAGGCTGCTTTTTTGCCTGGTTGCTTGTCATCAGAAGTATTGCTTTGAAGAATATTTCAAACTAAACTAAATCAAACATTCTTGGATGAGCTTGTTTTGTTTCCAAGAAAATGACTTTCCTATGAAGCTCCCACAAAGCTATTGTGACATACCTGCCCTCCAGCTGCACAGGCAGCCACTAAAGCGTACTGGCCTCCTTCCTTCCGTAATCTGTTGGCAGCTGTTATGACCAATCGGCAACCAGTGGCTCCAAACGGGTGTCCCAGGGACAGTGATCCACCCCAGTTGTTAAATTTCTCCAGAGGGGGTGGTCCAACCTGGCTCCCACAAACGCAGATGCAAATACAAATTTGAGTTTACTTGAGATAAGAATCAGGCCAGGCCCTTAGTAATAGGAAATAATAGAGTGGGAGGGAAATAATCACTTAAGACACATCACAAATTATATTACTGCAAAAGAAAAATCCTAGGTCAATTCTGAAAACCAAGGGTCTATTTATTTTTCATCATCTAACATCGGAATAAGAAGAAAAAAAGAAAACCTAAAATTTTGCTGTATTTTTTAAAGAATTTCCAGGAACTATTTTACAATTAAGAAGCAAATATATGTAATAAAACACAAACTTCTTCATATGAGAAACTTTCCCCTTCATATTTTTAGTAGCAAGTAACAGCTCCAAATATTAAAGTATTTTTGGAAATCCAAGCATATTTTTAGTCAGAAACTTACCTTGACTTTTCTACCCATGTAGTTTTGTGCAAACCAATCAGAATCCATGGCTTTAAAATTAGCCAAAATCTGACCCTAGAAGGGAAAATAATTCAATAAGGACCTTGTTATTAATGTCTCCCGAGGCTTTGTTTTACGGATGTTTATCTAACTCCAAAGCTCAGCAAATCTTTAAATCGGTTTTCACTAAAAAATTTTTAAAGAAGCAATTCGGTATTTTTGAAGGGTCTCTAAGAGCCTCAAAAAGTTTGTTTTTCAACATTGTACATGTAGCCCTGGATTCTTTCCTGTTATGCCCCACCAGCGGTGTCAGTACTTCAAATGTAAAGCTCCACTTTTCATTCATATTATAAACTACGCCTTGCTCTCTCCCACAAACATGGACATTTTTTATGATTATAGTTATTTAATAATTGTCTTTAAAATGACTTACTGAGAAAGCTTCGTGAAATTCAAAAACATCAATATCGTTCATTGTTAATCCTGCCTTTTCTAAAACTTTTGGAGTAGCATACGTTGGTCTGAAAAGAAAAAGTAATATGTTAAAACTTTACATTTTAACCTAAGAGTGCTTTCACATTCCCCAAAATGAATTCTATATAGGTATTAAAATATCCTCTACTCGTTCGCTGATTCTACTATACAAATGTTACTTAAGTGTTGAGAATATAATAGTGAACTGAATAGACACAGCCTCTGCCCTTATGCAGTATATATTCTAGAGTCAGGGAAATAAATAATAAACACATAAACAATGAAAAAGTAAGACAAATAAGGTGAAGAGCTTGAAGGACAGAGACTTCAAAGGGCAAAGTAAAGGATATGGCACGGCTAGTTTGAAGGACATAATGGAGGCCAGTGAGAGTAAAGCCTTGTGAGGGAGGAGGCAGTTTAAAATGAAGAGGCTTTCATAAAAGGCTAGTCTGAATATTGTGTAGCAATATGAAAAAATGCTTATGATATCTTAATGAAAAAAAAAGAAAGTTATATACATAATTATTCGTAGAAATTATAGGAAAAAGTAGCAAAGAATCCAAAACTATAAAATGATATACCAACACTACATCTTGACCTGTCGGTAAGACTATGTATAAAATGATATACCAACATAAAGAATAGTGATTTTTTAAAAAAAACCCAACACACAAACCAATTATAAAATCAGGGCTCAATGAGCTTTAAAATCTGTATAATAAATGCGGGTAACCAAATATTTCTGATTACAATCCAAGGATACATATGCTACCTACCCGAGTAAAAGTTGATCTTTTGGATCTTGAGACACATACAAAAAATCCCTAGGTAAAAAATAGAGGGATTAGCTCCAGTATTAAAATAAAAAAAAACAGAGGCAGTTTATTTAAATATTTACCTTACCTCAAATACGCCTTTGGCTTATAACCCATGGCCAGAGCTTTTTCCTCTGCCATAATCAGCATTGCAGACGCACCATCAGTCTGAAATGTTAACCAGAACAATAATGTTAAGTTCTTGAGCCTGTTGTAGGTCTTTCCACAGCCATCTTCTTCTATGTCTTGTTCCTCAATCTGCCAACTAATTATACTTATGTGGTGATTCTACACAGCAAAACCTTTTCAATTGATCTATCATTAAGTCACAATTCAAACACACACACACACACACACACACACACACACACACACACACACACACACACACACTACAGTGTGTTTGGAGGATGTTCAAAAAGTACCATAATTACCAAATGGACAAATAGGTAACTTTAGAAATATAAATTCAGTCTATGGCCATGCCACCCTGAACAAGCCTGCTCCCTCCCATCTGATCTCGGAAGCTAAGCAGGGTTGGGCCTGGTCAGTACTTGGATGGGAGAGCACTTAGGAAGACCAGGTGCTGTAGGCGTAAAAGATAAAAAATAAGGGATTGTAAACTGACAAGATCCTTGCAATCTGTGAGGTCAACCAAGGGTTGCCTCGCCTAAAAAAAAAAAAAGAAATATAAATTCATAATAAACTTAAACCAAAAGGTTTTTGTTTGTTTGTTTGTTTTGCTTTTGGCACAGAACATGAAGAATTCTATGAATTAAAACAATCTTAGTTACTTATGTTTTTTTTAAATTTTCTGGACTGTTTCTTAGCTGTTTCCTGCCAGTGGCTTCTAGGTGATTTTCTTCTACTTATAAATTCCACAGCAAGCAAACCAATGGGAAAAGAGACACAGGTAGGCAACTAAGAACATCAAAATCACAGTCTTCCTTCTTTGGACACAACCAATGTACTCTTGCCCAGCTGATAACTGAGAAGTTGTGGGACAAAGAAGTACCACTGAAAAAGCACTTTACCATGACTTCAAAGAACTGAAAAAAAAAATCCAAAATTCCAAAAAAAAAAAAAAAAAGAAAGAAACTACTCTGTAGAGTTTGCAAAATCAAAACAATTTCTACCACATTATATCATTTTGTATAACTCAGTAATCCTGAAGAGACTATGTTGGCACCACCAAGAGGGTGGCCATAAAGTCTGGAAACAGCTGACTCTACATTACAAATAGTTTATGGACATTACATTAATATGTTCCATGCACCACTGTGTAAAATTGCAATGAATGTGGTACATTAACACATTTCCAAAAACCCATGTATCTGTGTGTACCTCTTCTGATGATTTGCATTTCTGGCGTTTGATAAATCTGCACTGTTAGCATACTCCAGAAATAATCAAGAGGGTTTAGATATGGCAAGGGTGTAGCTCATGTCACATGGCCCTATCATCCAACCTGTTTTTGGAAATGATCATCTAACCAGTCCTTCACCACTCAGGCTTAACAAGGTGGTGCATCATCCTGTTGGAACTACTCCAGGGACCCTTCCCCTAAACCAAGAGTAAATATTAAATAGTCGCTTACCAAGGTCAAATATGTCACAAACATTTGCCTATGTTTCTAGGCTTTATATCCAGGTAGGGGAGTTGTACTATAAAAGAAACACTGACTAGATGGACTACATCCAGAAGATTACACCCAAGGTGGTAGGAGAGGGGAAATCACATTTTACAAGCAGAAGCATAATTAATAGGGACGTTTAATTGAGGAGGAACCAAAAAAAAAAAAAAAAAAAAAAAAAAAAAAAAAAAAAAAAAAAAAAAAAAAAAAAAAAAAAAAAAAAAAAAAAAAAAAAAAAAAAAAAAAAAGGAAGGATATGAAGCTACCTGCAGATAAGCAAAATAAAAATGAGAATACATTTATTCTCTGACAGAAGAATAATTTCAAGGTCAGTATAAAACAACATTTCTAACACTCAGAGCTAAAAGAGTTATTACTCTTTCTGCATAATCCCTACATCTTTTATGACTCCCCAATTCATATCCTATGCTCCAAACAAACAGGCCCTTGCTCTCATTCCTCTTTGATTTTGCATTTGCTATTCCCTTTGCCTAGAATGCTTTTTATACATCTCTTGAATTGGCTTGTACTCGTCCCTCAAGATTTGCTGCTCAAGTGTTAATCTCCTCTAAGAAGCCTCTCTGACCTACCCCATCTATGCATCTTCTCCAACAGCCTATGCTTACAGCCATCACAGCGCTTTCTCAATCATCTGTTCTTTTTATCTCTAGTGCCTTGTATAGACAGTTTTTTGACTAATTAATTATCTGAAAAAAAAAAAAAAACCAGCCTTTTGCATCTGAATGGTGGCTGGATCAGGTGATTTCTAAGGCCTTAAAAACTATGATTCTCTTTTAACATTATCTTTATAATGAATAACTATATTTTTAAGCTTATATTCATAGTACAAACAGACCTACTTTAGGCTTTTCTATTAAGAATATACAAATATAAAAATCACCAGAAAACACATATAGCACACATCAGTTACCAGGAAAGAAGAATTTGCAGCTGTCACTGTGCCATAGGGCTTGACGAATGCAGGTTTTAGTTTGGCCATCTGCTCCAGGGAGGAAGGACGAATGCCATTATCTTTGGTAACTATATCTTTTCCTATAAAAAATATGAACTTTTTTAACTCTAAGGAACTATAAGCATTATATCATCTCTAGAGAAATATGCTTTAAAAATTACAAGAACAAATGAAATGTAAACCATAACTATTAGCTAAAAAGGAAGCTTTTTATTGTTATCAAGATATTATCAAATTTTAAACTAAGCTCTTAAGACATCTGGAAAAAAATCTGATTTAACAAAAAAGGACACCCTATTTTCTTAAGATACTCATTCACATTTGGCGATTCCATACAGAAATCATAGGAATGAAGAATTTAAAAAATAGGCACCTACATAAGAAGTAAAATATATAAGAAAGATGTAAAAGGTCTCTTACAAAAACTTCTCTCTGCACAAGATGTAAAGTACAGCTATAGAATACAGTCAATAATATTAATAACTATGTAAAGTGCCAGGTGGGTACTAGACTTAGGGAAATCACTTCATAAATTATATAAATGTCTAATCACTATGCTGTACACACGGAATCAGCATAAAATAATTCTGAATGTCAACTCTAATTGAAAAATAAAATAAATGAATTAAAAAAAAACTTCTCTCTTTAAAATGTTTACCTATTGTTACAACATAAATTAAAACTTGAGTCCATGTCTAACAATAAAGGCTGAGTATTTTGGAAACAAAGCCAACATGTTCACAAAAAGTCATCTGGGCTCTTGGAGTTTAAGGAGAAGGTCAGACCTCCCTAGCAAATATCAGAAAGCAGTCCCCTTTACAAAGGGAGTCAACCGTTTTACCTGGAACTTTGAAGGGTACAACATCAGAAAGGAGTCCTTCATCCTGTGCCTTCTTGGCCAGGCTGTGTGAGCGCAGAGCATACTCGTCCTGTTCCAGTCGAGACACAGAAAAGGCAGCAGCCAGTCGGTCAGCAGAGTGGCCCATGGTCTCACTGGTGGAGAACTCAGCCACTGAAATGAGCTGGGAAAGGAGACAGACAGAATCAGGGACACTGTTAACATGTGTAACATCACACCTAGGGTTATTTGGAAAAGTTAAAATCTACAATCAGTCTAGACCAAGACATAGGAAGCTATATATAAGCAGGGCGTCTCTAAAGAGGGCTTACAAATTCAAATTTTCTAACCACTATCTTTTTATTTTTTAACCTGGCCAAATAATTAACTCTCAGAGCATAACTGAAATTATGCTGTCTTACCTAACTCTAAAATCTCTGCAGTAGGCTCCTTTGGGAACACAAGTCTTTACGTAAGAATTCACAAATCTTACCTCAGGTGTTAGGAAATCCAATCTGAACTTAGAAAGCAAAGATAGCCGCTGACCCAGAGTCTTGGCCTTATTGAGATCAAGCATCATTCTCCTCATTTTCCTTGAATGACGAATAGGGATATCGGACATTAACTCTACACCACCTGCCACAATCACATCAGACTGGCCAGCAGCAATCAGGCCAACACCTACAGGGCACAGGGCATACATACATGAATATCTTTTGATGAAATTAACAGACATCCGATTAAATTTAAGCTTCTGGACTTAATAGTTGTGTGATAGTTATCAGCATTGTACAACATCTATAATTAAGGTTTTTATATTTTCAGAGAGATTAAGAATTTTTTAAATGACTAAAAATACATTCAATGCACTAATGAAAAAACAAGTTTCATTCAAGCCATATGGACATCAACCTCTGGAAATATCCACTGGACCAACTCTCAAACAAATCACACTCTAAACCTGAATTTTCAGCATGTTTTATATGCTCCCAACTTTAGTTTTCATATATTTTTACTGCAAAGGGAATTTCAATTTCTACTACGTGCCAAAGAAATTCTGGCTTTTGTAATGTAAGGCAGCCACGGCCATAGGTAAGTATTTTGTTGCTCTAACTGGAAGTAGTCACATGCTAGCTACTTAGAGTGGTGAATTGCCACAATCACTGCCTCTGGCTTCATTCTCTGCCACCCATGGGTAGACTGCCCAACCTGGCCTGAATGTTACTAAGAGAATACAGTTACTATACCTTTCAGATTTCCTGTCTTTTCACAATAAGGGGTGGTGCTACAAAATTTCCAACTATTTTGCTAGTTTAGTAGGAGAATTTGTAACTAATTATAAAGAATGCCTAGATGCCAGGATAAAGTAGAAGAAATAGCTGTACCATCTAAAAACAGTGATCTATCACTATGGTGATGGTAGAGGGAGGAAGGCCACAATCTCTGGGGGAGAATATCATATTAGAACCACCTAACTTTAAAATTTAGCAGGTTATAAACTACTCATGCCTCAAAAATTCAGAAGCACCCTTCTAGAAACACACTCTTCCAGTAATCCCTGCTGTAGCCATCCACATAATGATGGAGAAACTACATGATTGTTGTGTCCCTCAGGCATGGAGTAAGAAAAAAGTTGAGACCTACTGTCGAAAATCAAAAATTTTCAATGTTACTTTATTTTTTAAAAGAAAAACACAAATTAAGTGACCTGTGCTTATCATTTACTTCTGTTAAAAGACAAAGGAGAACCACCATGTACCTTCTGCTTTTTAGAAGAACATACCTGTGGTCATGGCTTGATTGGAAGAGATGCAAGCCATGGTGACAGTGTGAGCAGGAGTCTTGTCAGAGAAGCCAGCTCCAAGAGAAGCCTTCCGGAAACAGTGAATGAAATGATCATGCTACAAGTAAATGATGCTTTGGGCACTACTACTTTGTGTGGTGAATCAGGAAAGGGTTGAAATTTAATATTCTACAGAGTAGTATTTAAAATAAAATAAGCCCATCACAGAAATAATTTACTCATTTTTCTTCTAGCCATTAATTAACAAATACTTTGCAAAATTCTTGGTAGCCAGTTTCTAGTATGGTACACAAGGCTACAACATTCTTCTGTCTCACCTAATTTCTTAGCAATGCTTTACTCAGAGCCTTTACTGTTTCTTAATTAATTTTTATTTTTATACTTATACTATCTGGATACTACTTACCATAATCTATAGAAATATCAATGTGTTACAGCAGTGTACATGCAATATGACCTTATTCTGGTCTTTCTAGGTGGGCTTGATGCTAAGTGCCCAACCTACTTTGCTGAAAACTACCCCCCTGCCAAGTGCACGTCAGCCTCTCCATGTAAACCAATCCAAAGGAAGAGAGAGGCAAGTCTTCAGGGGGCAGGGGAAAGCTTCCCAGTGGGGCAAGTGGAAAGGACACTTAGGTCGTGTCAGCTAATCCTTTCTAGCATGTGTTATACCCTTGGCCTCAAATGATTTTCAGGACTGATGGAGCCTTAAATAGAAGTGGTTGCCGACGAGCCTTGTCCACATGCTTTTTCTATTTAAAGTCTGAATAGCTTTGAGCAAGCTTAGGCACTAGATATTCACTAAGGAAAAGGGGAAAGGTGCCTCTTAGTTAAGCTGGATAGCAGGGAAATATGCTTCAGTAAAGTCAGGTTCATGGGAACTTGGCACTAGAAGCTTTTTAGGATTTCGTATTAATTTTGTTACTATAGACCACAGGTCCTAAAGAAATTCTCTAGTGGGAAGTTATGTTAGCTTTTAGGTTACATATCCCCTCAACTCAATCTTTCCCTGAAGCCGCTGAAAAAATTACCTGGCGTGCAACACAACTGGTGTCAGTGTATGGCAAGAAAAGAAAATCTACCTCAATCAATAGCTGAGGTTTGCAGATGGATGTAAAATTTCCAGAAAAAAATTTAGGGAAAAACATTATGACTTTACTGTTAAGGACAGAACAGTAATACAGAGAAACTGAAACAGATTTAATATTTACTCTTTAAGTGCTCTTATAGGAGTCACTTTTTTTCCCCCAGAATATAAAAGTTTAAAATATATTATAAATAACTTGATATACTGAAAATTATCATCTTCAATACATTTAAAAAAGTGAACGTCTAGAAAATAATGTAAAAATCAGAAGAGGGGGACAAACCTTCTTCTTCTTCTTAATTCTTTCTTGATTCCCTGACAACATAGTTGATTTTTGTGGGCTGCAGTAATGCCAGGCCTTTCACAGTTATATTTACTGACAGGTAAAAATGTAAAGCAGAACAAATACTTCTGTTCCCAATTTGCCTTCTCTTGGATGACAGTTATAAGGTTATTGCCTTTTCAACTATAATGAATACAATAATACAGCAGGCACAGACAAATAAAAAGAAAATGTTGAGCACACTGAAATGTGCTTTGGAACCAACTTTATCCAAGTAATCACTTCCAATTCAAACAAAGCTCAGGAGATGTGTTTGGACTATTCAACGTGATATGCTTGTAGTATGTGTTACATAAAGTTCAAAGGCTCTTATTATCTTGGTTACCCAATAAACACTACATGGAGTTATGCCAACTAGAGTAAAAGTAAACTCCTATGAAATAGTTAAAAAAAAAAAAAAAACCTGCCCTACATGTCATTTAGTGAATAGGAACAAATGAATAAGCAAGGCTGTGCCCAACAAAAACCATGTTATAAAATAAGGTCTTCACAAAATGTTGAAATTTAAAGTTAATTTGAATCCAGGCTCTAAGGTTACTACAAGTCACATCAGCCACACTCTGCCACAATCCCTATTTTCCTAACAAAAGAAATAGACAAATTAACATTTCTTACACCAGCTCAAATAACTGATTTGATTTTTGTACAGTATAAAGATATACTAGAATATAGTGTATATCATTTGATTTATAGTACATTCTTTTAAATATTAATTAACATTATTCAAGTTATAAAAATCACATTATAAGTCAAATATAACTTTTACTTAATGGATTTTAATAGCTTTCAAAGACTAAATTCTATTAGTTGAAATTCAAATGGTCTCCTAACAATCACTTTAAGCAATATAAAGTTCGTTTTACTCACCTCTCTAGCTACATTGCTTGTTTTCACTTCCTGTATAACTGTGCCAAAGACAATATAATCAACAACTTCCTTTGGGACATTGGTCCGATGTAACAAACCCCTGAGAACAAAAGTTCAAAACAAAGAAATGTTTCATACATACACTGATCACCACCTAAAACACTGCACTTCTTTAAAAAGATTGAGTCTAAAATTAAAAGCAGACAACAACTTTTTCTTAATTTGACAAGCATGTGGCACCTTATCAAAGAAGAAATTAGTGATTTAAAAAGTCAACATGTATTGTGCAATTGGCAATAAGAAGCTATATAGAAAGAATAAATAATTTGGAATACAATAAAACAGATAAGTAAGCATAGTGATGTTAGAGCCAAGTTTTCGGTGAAAAGAGAAAAAAGACAAATATAAAAATGAAAGAGGTAAAGTAAAATCCCAGATGTTAAATTTAAATTTGAAATATCAGTATAAATACATGATTAGGTAATATGCATATTTTCCTAGTTCTTCCTACTGATAGAAACTAGGAGCAATAACATTCCGGCAGAAATGAGTACACCCTGAACTCAGACTTGGTTTCTAAATGGCATTCCCCATTAAAGAAATCAGAGCTTTTTAAAAATGAGATCAGGTTTAATGCAGGGAAAGTACAAAATGAACCTCACTGATCTATTTATTCTGCGCTGAAAATAAGAAAGTACTCAAATACTAATGGGACCATATCAAAAACAGGAACACAGGTGTACACATTTGTTAAAACTCATAATAATAATAAACAAGAGCCAACTAGGAGCTCCCACTGATAAAATGTAGGATAATCTGAACTTCCAAAAAGAATGATGACTAAGCCTGACTATTAACGCAAGAAATAAATAGTATGGGAGGTGAACACACAGTGTAAATATATATATGCCTTATTGTTAAAATGTACAGCTGAAACTTATTGAATTTCATTAACCAATGTCACCATAAAAAAAATGTTAAGATACTTATATGTATAGTATTCTTATTTTGGATTCGATGTATTACGGTTGAATAATACTAGAAACTGAAAATGACTCAATATTTTTTTCTAAAAGGTAGCAAAATATCAACCTGTTCAAGAGGTTAATAAAAATATGTTAGGTATATTTGCCTCTGTTTTATATATAAAAACTTTGAATTTGCATTTTTATAACAATCCTTAAAAAGAAACATAAATGTGGCATTACATATGCAAAATTTAATAATCAATGTTGATACATTTCCATTTTAAATAAATACTAAAGGTATGTCTATACTGCTAGCATACTTGTTTGCAAAAGTTTTAAACAACTGTCTTTAATAAAAATTTTGGTAAATTGTATAAAAAAATAAAAATAAAACTTCATTTAAAAAATTCCTCATCATTTAAAATAAAAGGAAAACTGGTTTTTTTTTTTTTTTGGAAATCTGTTCTTTATAGAAAAATATCAGCCAGTAAAAGTAGGAGGAATAGCAGAATTAGACACATCACAAATTTCTAAATACCAATGTAAAAACTGATTTAAGCAAAAATTATCAATGTGTACTAAAACTATTTGGTGAAAGGTTGTTGAGGAAAAAGACATTCACATGGTGCTAAGATATCACTCTAACGATTGCATAATAATTGCAAAGGGAAAAATGTACTTTTATAATCCAGATCTGTCAGTCTGACCACCCCCATGACCAAGTAGTTAGAGTCAGCATCACACATCATGTGCCTCTTGATATGATACAATACTCACATGCTTCAGTCATGAAGCATTCTTAACACCAATGTTTAACCAGAATATAACCAAGCCTCTTGATCTAACTTCCAGTTTACAGGAAATTCATATAGGAAAGTTAAATATCACCATGAGGGAACATCCAGAATGTGGGACATTTATAGAATAGCTGGGCTGGATTTTATAAAAAGTCACTGTTTGGGGTGGGGGTGGTGAGGGTGAAGGGAAAAAGAAATGTTCTAAATTAAGAGACCAAAGAGACATATCCATTTGTAATATGAACCTTGACTGGGTCCTAGTTTGGAAAAAAAAAAAAAAGACTATAAAAAGATAAGACGTTCTTGGAATAGGCGGGTTTGACTATGAACTGGATATTAAAAGTTATCAAAAAATTGTTATTATTTTAGCTATGGTAATGGTATCAGGGATAGCAGAGAAGTTTCTTATTTTTAGGAGATAAATGCTGAAGTATTTAGGGCCGAAGTATGTAAGGCCAAACCATATAGATATAGCAAATATGGCAAAATGGTAACAATTATTAAATCAAGGTAGGGGGTATTTAAGTATTCACTTAAATTCTTTCAATTTTATTGTACATTTGACATTTTTTAGAATAAAAAGTTAAAGAAAAATTTGTAAATCTCCAGCCTGGAAGATTATAATCAGAAATGGCACCACTATCAAAAACAGAAAAATAAGCTGGCTTTGAGGGAAAGACAATTTTTATTTTTGATATGTTGAGCTTGAGATGTCAAAGAAAATAGGTCAAATTTAGAGATTTAGATCATCTACATAAAAAAATAAAGATTAAGTAGATGAGATTTTAAAGAAAAAAACATGTGTAGAGAGAAATGCAAAACTCTAAGGACTGAAAGTTGCAAAATACTTTTAAAAAAAGAGAAAGAACTCCAGTTTTCTATTTTTTTTTTTTTTAAAGTAGAGAAGAATCAGTCAGGAGATGGAAGGGAAATCATAAAGGCATAATATTAAGAAGTCAAAAAAAGACAATTTCAAGTGCCGCTGGCAGTGTCAAATGCTATAGAATATAAAGAGACTGGGGCCTGAGAAAAAGTTGGTGCATTTAGTGATCACCAAGTTATTACTATTAAAATAAGTCTCCAAAGTATAGTTGTTGCAGAGCAATAGGAATGGAAACAATTATGAGATTAAGGACAATAAACAGAATAGTAAGAAAAGAGAAGCAAGTGCTGCTTTCATTCATTCTTAAAGTCCGTCAGAAAGAAAAAATAGAACAGGTGGGCAGAAAGGTCAGCTGAAGGGCTTTTTTCTAATTAGGAAAGACCTGTGGCTAGCTGAAGACACAAAGGCAAAGCATCAAAGAAAAATGAATGAGATGATGCCTTACATCCACAAGATGCTTGAATCTGTGTAGCAAATATAAAATATAGAATAAATGAACCTTGTAAAAGCCAAATAAGTATTTTCTTACCACATAAAAGTTAATATATCCCAGATATGAATATTCTACTAAACATGCTAATTCAAGTGTAAAAACTGGAGAAAAGTGCTTTAATAAAACTGCATTTACTTACGAAAGTGCTGCTCTAGCCAAATCATGTGCCATCAGGTCTTTATATCTGGAGAAAGAAAACTGATCATTTAAACTCAAAACCTATTAGCTTTCCTAAAAAAACTTTTTGCATTCTATTTGAAATAAAGAGATTTTCTAACATATGCTGCTATCAATTCATTTAACTTTACTATCTAAGGTAGTCCATCATTTCAGATGAAGAAATAGTGCAACTTTTGCTATTTGTCATCCTTAAAAGTCTGGCAAGCCTTAATTCAGACTTAGTTGGTTAAGACTCAAGCAAAATTTTGCCCAGTATCGAAATGTTCAGCATTATACTTATTAAAGATTCCCTAAAACTAAACCCCACCTTTTGAGTTCTCCTTCAAAAAAACACCACTAACAACCACTAACCAACTAATATGGTGTTCCAATGGTGACTTATTTACTTTCCTCATTCCTTCAATATTTATTAATTTCTGTACATAAAAAAATCATTTTGCAATGTCTAAAAGGACATGAAGGTCTTTAAGAAACTTTCTTTTGAAGTAACTTGAGATTTACAAAAGAACTGGAAATACAGAACAGAATTCCTGTATACCCTTTACTCTGCTTTCTTGAATGCTAATATCTTATGTAATCATTAACTTGTCAAAACTAAGAAATTAACATTGGCATAGTACATTCACTAAGCTACTAACTTTATCTGGATCTCACCAGTTTTTCCACTAACACATTTTACTGTTCTGTTCCAGAATCTAATACATGCATTTTGTTGTCATCAGCTCCTTCATTTTCTCTGATCTATGACAGTTCCTTAATCTTTGCATGACTTTCATGACCTTGACACTTGACTACTAGGATTATGGATTTGGTGAAAGAATATCAGAGAGATAAAGTGCTCTTCCCATTGCTTCATATCAGGGTGTACATAATATTAACATGACTTACTACAGGTGATGTTAACTTGATCATTTGGCTAAAGTAGTCTTTTGCAGTTTTCTCTATTTTTCTCTTTCTTAACTTGTTAGAAATGAGTCACTAGTCAGGCCCTCACTCAAGAAAAGGAGAATTAAACTTCATTTCCTAGAGAAAGAATTTGTGGACATATGTCAAAATCATCACAGTAATTAATAAATATTTTGGGGAAGAGAAGTAGAGGCTATCTAATATTTTGTTTAACATTTGTTGCTCACTAATTTTAGCATTCATTTATAGATCTTGCTTGCAGCAATTATTACTGTGGTATTCCAACAGGTGGTTTATTTATTTCTCATTCTTTCTATATTTATTAGTTGAAATTCTTCTGTAAGGAATGTTTGTCTTTTCCTCTTATTGATTTATTCAATCATTTATATTAGATTGAACTCATGGATATTTATTCTATCCTTTGGATTATAAGGCAATATTATCACAATTTATTAATCAAATTCTTCTAGCTTTGGTCTTTGGAAGCTATTTCAGGCTGGTCTTGTGTCCTTCTGACATGCATCCATCTTGTATCCATCTTTTTTTTTCTTTTTCAAGTACTTCTTTACTTTCTGGCACAATCAGATACTCTAGACTTATCCTGTATTTTTTCTGGCCCAGAACAAGTCATTATTCTATGGAGTTCTGGTTTCTTTTACTGAAAACCAAGATTTAGGTGTAAACCCTATTTAAATATTACAAATAAATTCCATATATTTTTAATTCTAAGATTTAATCACTGGGTTGAATAAAAAGATTCATTCTTTAAGTTTCTAAAAATTAAGACATAAAAATCCAAAAATGTTTTTATTTTCACTGTGAATTACAGAAGTACTAGTAGTTTTCCAAACTTTTCCAGTTCTCTCAAACTTAAAACTAGTTCCTTCAAATTTAGAACAGAATAATTTGGGGAAAAGTTGTGTGTCAATTTTTAAACTATAAATTATTTATAATTTTACAATCTTTATTCTCGTGTTCCTGTATACTCCTTTCTACCAGGGTGGCTGACAACTTCCACATCCCACCGCTGGAGTCCATTCCTAGGAGTGTTTCCTACCTGTTCCCCATCTCTAAGAAGAACCTGGTTTTCCAAAAATCACTCAGGTTAAAAGTAAAGTTTATTTAAATTGAAAAGAAAAGGATCTTTTCCACCTAGAAAATGATCTTCTATTACAAAACATTTTTCTGTCATCTCATTTATAACATCAGTAATATGACTAAACCATTTGCTTCTTTATACATTTTCCCTTAATATTTTTAGTCACTTTTGTTCTTTACATAAATATTGCTTTAAATTTTTTATTTTTTCTTCCCCACTCTCATTTCTTACATTACTCAAAGTTTTTCTCTTCTCTTTACCATAAAACTGCTCAAGAACTTTGTCTTTTTTTCAGTCATGATCCTGAATTAAACTCAAACATAATAAACAACAAAAGAAACAAACCCGACACTAATGTGTTAAATACCTCATATCAAATTTCATGCAAATACTAATTACCAAAAAAAAAAAAGTTTAAATAAATGATTTAGTTGAATGTATTTTTTAGCAGCTAGTAAAACAGCTGGAATAAACACCTACATAGTAAACAAACAGCCCTTCCAAAATATTGATCTTCATAGCCAAGAACTATCTTCTGTTCATGGAACTTTCATTTCCTACCCTGCTACTGCTGAGTACAAAGAGTATCTCATCTCCTCCCTTTCCTGCTGCTACTGTGTCAGTACAGGAAAGAGATTATACAGAGAAACACTGTTAAATGGGTGACTATATTGAGAAAAAAGGGTGAATGAAATTTTACTGTTTTCTTGTAGCTTTACTTCTATAAGAAAGTACTCTCTAGGTACTAAATCATCTGTTTAAAAATGAACACTTACTGTTTATGTATATATGTATACACACACAAGTGTGTATCTTCCACATATGATGGCATTGTACACACTGCTCAGCATCTTGCTTTTTACACTTACCTTATCTTCAAGATCGGTCTATATCAGTACATACATAAAGACAGGTCTCATTATTTTTAGCAGATGCCTAACATTCCCCAGCATGTGTTTAAGTTAGTGACTGCTTAATATATAAACATCAAAACAACTGAAACAGAAGAGGACTAATGTTTCATTTAGTTCTAAAGTCCATTATCAGCTTTTGGACAGACTAGGCCTCACAGGGGACAAAAAAGCAGCAGGAAAGTCTAGCGAGAACATTGCTTCTGGGGAATTTTCAGGCTGGTCTAGGAATACTCTTGTTCCAAATACTTGGGTTTGTCTTATGCTGGCATTGGATCAACCCATCAACTCCAATTCCAATGATTTCTTAGAGGCCAAAGCAGTAGATTAAAGGTCTTTCAGATGCCCACATGCCCATGTCCTCAGTGTTCAAACTTTGAGGAGGCACAGAAACAATGACCGCATCTCCAGACAAGGAAAGAATAACTCCGCTGGAAGCTAGCAATCTGGGCCCACATTAGGTTTACACAAGAGGGCTGGCTGAATCTAATATTACACTAGGTTTGTTCATGAGAAAGAATGAAAAACAAATTTGCCATATTATTTCACCACTGGCTTGATATATTCTGTATTAATTTTATAAAAATGTTATCTATATATTAATCCACTAGCAATAATATTACCTACTGGGTTACATTTACAAAGACCACTTTTGAAAGTGTCTTAAAAGAAGGGGTTAAATAAACTATGTGGGATGATGGATGTGTTAATTAATTTGATTGTGGTAATCACAATGTATACATATGTTAAACCATCACATTGTATACCTTTCTTTAAAAAAATCACATTGTACAATCTACAGTTTTTATGTGTCAATTATACTTCAATAAAGCTGGACATGGGGGAGAAATAACACAATCGTTTCATACTTACGAAGTGCCTGACAGCAAAAATGGAATGCGAATACCATCCACCACCACGACATTTCTTATATTGGGTTTGGCTAAGGTTTTCTTCGATTTGGTCTGGACAGCTTTAAGACGAAGTTCAAATAACTATTAGTTAAAACATACCAAATCAGATGACTTTTTACATTTTTAAAGACAGATATTCTGAGAAGAATTACATCATTCAATACTAAGTTGCATTTGCCATTTATCAAACCACTTCAATAAATGTATTTTTTAAAAGGCTAAAAAACTGACTAGCATTTACAAGTTTCCAAATAATATTTAAGGTAAATACAGAGATTATATCATATGAGGGTATTTATTCCATTAATAAAATTATTTCTTTATTGAATGTTTAACAAGGACACTAAAAAAAAAAAACAAATTTGACATAAGTCTGTCCTTAATACTAGATGTTGTTTACTCTTCACATAGCTTAACATCCTTCTTTCTATGTAGAAATAAAGGCCATCTGGTTGATGACTACTGCCATTCTGTAAAAATCTAGAATGTTTCTTGATTTTGTTTGACTTAATTTGTCCAGTTATTTTCTAACATCAAAAGAGTAACCTTCTTTTAATTTTTTAATTAAAAAAATAAAACATGAATATATGCTTGTGGTGGTGGGGGAAGGAGAGGAGGGGGAAGGGAAGGGGAAAAGGAATGGGAGGGGGAGAAATGGGGAGGAGGAATGGGAGAGGAAGGGAGGAGTAACAGGAGGTGAAAGAGTGAGGGGAGGAGGAATGGGAGGAAGAGGAGGAATGAGAAAGAGGGGGAGGAGGAAAAGGAGAAGTAAATACTAATATACGGAGAATAAAACTTTTATGCCCTACATGTCGTGTCCCTAAAGCCCATAGCCAAGGCTAATTAGATTTAGGATGGGTAACTGACCACCAAAAGTCAGTGCATTGAGAAGCCAAACAGTAACCAGTGTCATCTACCTATAAGTGGTAAGTTATGTCAGTCAGATTCTCTTCCTTAGGAAGCTTAGCAAAGATGCATAGAGAGAAATACCAATTAGCTGAAGTTGAAAGGATGCCATGAGGAAGAACCAGGGCTTTTGCTGCCCCTTGACTCCGGCTTACAAATGACTTCAGTTTACCAGTCTATCCAAAAGCTGAGGATGAACTCTGGTAACTAGGTTCGAACTAATTGAATAATTAGTTCTATTCTATTTGTATTGTTTTGATGTTCATTATTTTTAACAGCACTAACTTAAACACATGCTAGGGAATGTTATGTATCTGCTAAAATAATGAGACTCAGTCAGGTTAACAAAACTAGTATTATTATTTAGACAAACTAAGCACAGGGAAGTAAAGTGACCTGTTCAAGGCCACACTGCCCAGAAAGAGGCAGAACTGAAACAGAGTAGAGTTCTTCTGAATCCTGGCAAGGTGCTTTTTCTACTAAGTTATTATCCAAGTAGAAATACCATAACAAAATCAAAATCAGAAGTCAGAGATCAATACAGGATCTGACAAGGAGAATGATACAAACTTTTGTTAGGGTGTTTTTTTAGCACTGGCCACAGACAATACATGCCTATATCAGGTTCTGCAAAAGTGAAGTCGTCTAATTTGTTGGATTTACCAAGGGTATAAATGACCATATAAAATCAACAAATTTCCTTAGTTTCTCATTTCATAATGACTGACAACCTTCTTTTATTAACTAGTTCCCCAGTCACCCCTATTTCAGGAATGGGTCCACCTATAAATGGGACGAGAAGATATTTACTGATAGAGAAGCCTATCACTAATTGCAGATTTAAAATGTTAACTTTTGACTCCATGACAGTCTCAAGAGTGTTTGTAAGCTAATCATCCCCAGGACTGACAGTCAATGGGTAAACAATCTGAGCAGCAAGGCTCATGGGGCCTCCATGACTCCACCAGGCTCAAAATCCCAGAAAGCAGTCAACACCCTTAAGCTCAACACTACACCATGTAATATCATTATTGATTGACCTCATATTATTTTAATTTAAAGGCAACAGTGACATTTATGTTGCTCATAAAAGGGAGAAATTTAGCAAATTAGTTTTGGTTTTCATTCAGAATTCACAACTCTAGAATCTAACATTTAAATCAGGAATGTTTATTTTACAAATTACTGTACCTGGGGCAGCTCGTAGCTGGGAGGAACAGCTCAGAGGTCTTACAGCTAGAAGACAAAATAAAGTTTACAAAAAGCAATACAATTCAATGCCTGTGTAAAATGCTTATAAATCCAAATTTAATGTTAAAAAAGAAAAAAATTACACTTACAAAATCTGAGGGCCCATTTTGATGAACTGGGAAGATTTTTTAAAGTGTACATTAGGATGGATGTCATTCTGAAATCTAAAAAGAAAATAACAAAAATATAACCTGGGTTATTAGAACTATTTGTAGTTTATATTGTAGTCTATGATTTCTGATAACCTCATCCATGGCTACTACAAAATACTCTAAAATGAAATTTATTACCAACTATCCTTCCTCTAATACTATTGTAACTACATTGACACAGCTTTCATAGTGTTCAAATCGCTATTCTAAGTATTAACTCATAATGACCTAAGGTGTAGGCATGATTATTGTATCCTCTGTAAGAAATGAGAAAACTGATTAAGTTAATTGCCCAAAGATCCATCGCTCTAAGAGGCAGAGATGGGATCTGAAGCCAGGTTGTCTAGCTTGAGTTTATGCTCTTCTCTAGGGCCCAGTAGTAGAGAGATTGATGAGCATGATCATGAAGCCACCAGTGTTAATTTTCTGATTCTGAAATTTGTATTATGATTTTGTGGAATGTTTGTATTTGAAAGGAATATACATTAAAGTATCCAGGGATAGTGCTGTATAATTTCAGTGACTTAACTGCGATTAAAAAAAAAAAAAAAACAGTTCATGTATTGCACTTGCTACTTTTTTATAAACTTTATATTCTCTCAAAATAATATTAAAACCTTATATATCAAAAAATGTTTTAAAATATTAACCACTTCCCTACATTCCTAAAAATGAATTCTTACAATCAGTAAGAAAAAAATGTTCACAAAAATGGAAATACAAATAGCTTAGATTCATGAAAAGGTGTTCAATCTCATTCATAAGAGAAATGCAAATTTCTCTTATGTTGCAAAACCACACAAAGATACAATATTTGACCTGTCAAATGGACAAAGACTCAAAAGTTTGCTATATTTGATATACATTGTGTGATAAGAGTATACACAAACAGGCACTCAATCTTGGTCTTTCTCACTCTGGGGGAAGCCAGTTGGCACATCTTCATGGCCAGCCCCATGAAGAGGCTCACATAGTGAGGAACTGCTTCCTCCTGCCAAGAGCCATGTGAGTGAGCTCAGAAGCGGATCTTCTGGCTCAGGCAAGTTTTCCAAAAACGACAGCCCTGGCCAATGTTCTTAACTACAACCTCGTGAGAAACCCTAAGTTTGAACAACGCAGCTTAAGTCACCCCCAGAAACTGTATGAGATTATACATTTTTGTTTTAAGCTGCTAAATTTGGGGATAATTTGTCACACAAATACAATAGATAATATAATAAAGCTCTGTTTAACTTCTCTTGGGTAAAAAAAAAGAGGATGCCCTATGACTTTGAAAAAGAGAGGAAAAAAATTACATTTTTCCAAATATGTAGACTGGAAAGAGATGAAGGAATCCAAGCTCTAGGCTCACCAGCCCAGGGATAGTCAAGGGAGTCTGGCCAGGGAGACACAAACTGTGATGGGCAACCACTGTTGTCAGAAGCTACATATGATGCCGCATGAGTCTGGGATACAAATTTCCTTAAGTTCATCACGAAATAAAATTCACAAAAATAGTTAAGAAAACATTGATAAAGGGGGTCTTTGCTCTATTAAATACTGAAACTTTCTATAAAACACCAGTAATTAGGCAGTGCAATTCTGGCACAAGAATAAATTAATTTAATCAATAGAACAGAACATAGCAAGTTCAGAAGCATATTTACTCATGTGTAGGAGAATTCAGTATATAATAAAAATAACACTTCAAATAAGTGGGAGAAATATGAATTATTCAATAGTTTTGTTAGAAAAATGGCTAACCATTTGGAAAAAAACTTGTCTATAACTTACACCATAAGTAAAAATAAATTAATCACCAGATGAATTAATCCAAATATATATTTTTTAAATATAAAAATACTAGAAGAGGATATCACAGAATAATTTTTATAATCTTAGATGTAAAAAGGCTTCCAACATATGGCACACAACCCAGAGGCCATAATGGAAAATAATGAACCTGATTAGATACACACTTACAACATCTACCTAGCAAAAGATACTAATATAAAATTAAAAAGCAAACAATAGATTCAGAGAAAATATTTGCAATATGTAAAATAGACAAAGGATTAATACCCATATTTCACAAAGAACTTTTACAAACTATAGCAAAAAGAGAAACACTCTATAATGGAATCTGTGGTTTTTATTTAAAATCCATTTCACCCCAGTAGCTGCCATATGCAGTTTACATGGGACTGAATCCAGTCCAATTCCAGAGCTGAAACAAATCACTGTAATCTGGGCAAGAATAAATAAGAAAGAAAGACTTAGTTAAAATAGAAAATATCTGCCCATGGTAAAACGGTGGGTGAGAGTAAGTAAATAGTTACAAGATTAATTCAATATATTTGGCCCTGAAAAAGTTCCCATTCAAACCTTTTCTTACTAGAATTTCGTTAATGACATTCTTAAGGTCTGCCTTCCTGATATTTCTCAATTAATCTCTCAGACTGAAACCTTTTTAAAATCAGATTTTAAAAAGTAGCACCGGTCACTATAATAATACTATGTAATAAATATAATAAATGTAATAATTAAAATAAATATAATACATAAATATAATAAATATAAATATAATAAATAATAATAAAACTATAATAATGGATGAAATGTCATCCAAATTCAAATCGCTGGTCTTAAAGCGTGGAGAAAAACTTCCTCCTAAAGGCTCTGTTCACCATCTTAGTATTGCTATTGCAGCAGCCCTCAAAGATTTTACCCAGGAACCACCTGAGCCCGAGCTAAACAAAAGCGGAAGGCGGGCGGGGCCGCCGGAGTTTGCAGAGCCGGAGGAAGAGCGAGCCCGGGCTCTGCCTGCGCCGCGGCCGGGGGATCGGCTCTGGCACAGCCCACCCGCTTTGAGATCACTCCGGCCCGGAGTGGGGGTAGGGGCCGCGGCGGGCAGGGGGAAAGTTTGCATTGCAATCCCGCTGCCTGGCTCTCCTTTCTCCCTATCGGTGCATATTCGCGAAAGGATTAAGCCCCAGATTTAAGCGCCGGGAGCCCATCACTGCAGTAACTTTAGCAGTACTCCTAGGGTTTGAGGCGGCAGGGGCCGGGACAGGCATAACCTCTCTTGTTTTTTCTAACAGACACTATTCAGAACTTAGAAGATCTATTGATGCAGATATAGAAAGATTCGAAAAAGGCATATCTAGTCTAGAAAAATCTCTGTCCTCCCTAGCAGAAGTAGTACTCCAAAACAGACAAGGCCTAGATTTATTGTTGTTACAGCAAGGAGGCCTTTGTGCAGCTTTAAAAGAGGAATGTTGTTTTTATGCAGATCATACAGGAATAACCAGAGACAGCATGGCAATGGTTAGAGAAGGATCAGAAAATAGAAAAAGACAAAGGGAAAAAGAAGAAGACTGGTTTAGAAATTGGTTTTCTACTTCTCTCTTGCTAACTACCCTTCTGCCTTCCTTGCTAGGCCCTTTAGTAGGATTTTTACTCCTAGTGTCTTTCGGGCCCTGGGCTTTCAGAAAGTTAACTGATTTTGTTAAACAACAGGTCGATGCTATACAAGCTAAACCTATTCAGGTTCACTATCATCGACTAGAGCTTGCAGAGCAAGCCTTCTCCAAAGAGTAACATATAAGATCCGGGTAAAACCCCCATTTGCAGAGGCTGGTAGTCCAAGACGGGTTAGAATTTTTCAAGAATTTTTCGAGGGCTGAACAACCTAAGACAGGGCGTACAAGATGGAATGTACATGCCGATGACAGGTAAGTTTCAGCACCCGCGAAAAATCACCTAAGACAGGCACAGTCTTTCTGCGCCAGAGCTGTGAAGGCCCTGGCTATTTTAATAAATAGAAAAGGGGGACCTGTGGGAAGCTGTCTCACCAAGGCTTGCTGCCTGAGATCTGGGCAGCCTCTTTGCCTGCATCTGCACTGCTCATACAAGATAAATGATATCAGAGCGGCTTTTCTGCTTTAGCCCTGGATCCCTTGAGCCATTTGCTCAAACTAATCTGACCTTGCAGCTCCCTCTTCTCCCTGGAGGCCTAAGGTCCCTGCTTACCCCATTCAGATGGTTGTTACTAAATAACATAAAAAGGGAGGAGTTTTGGGAGCCAACCCATGGGAAAGTTTGAACATAAGTCTCATAAGTCTCGCTAGGCTCCTAGGAAAGTTCAAAAGGGCAAACACAAGATGAGCCTGGAGATGCCTGCACAAACTCAAGATAAGCCCATGCCTGGAGCTGCCTGCAACCCAAGGTATCCTGTTGGATTAATCACCTACCAGCAGACCATCGACGGCTGCCGGCGCCACGACAGATCACCCCATGCCTGCCTCCCCTGTTCTTTGAAAATATATATACCCTTGTGTGAAAATAAACTTAGAGAGTTTGATCAGAGCATCAGACCTGCTCTCCTTCTTCGTGTCTGTCTGTCTCTTTTCATCCAGGCCACCCTTCCCCCTCAGATCCCCCGTTGACTGTCCCGCGGGTCGGGGCAGGGGATGAATGACCAGATGAATAACCAGGTCCCTTCTGAGTTAGAAAGCCCTATGGAGCACTGCATCTCCAAACAGTATGGAGGAATGTGTCCTCTCCCACACTCCTCCCACGAAAGGTCACAGGACCAGTCCCATCCTTGGTAGCAGGAATCGGGGTAAATTCGTGAGCCCTTTCAGAATCTCTATAGCCGTTGACCTGACTACGGGAACGGTTCGTTTACTTGAGGTGATAAACTAAAATATGCAGTTTACAACAATGCTAGGAGCCGCAGACGTAACACCAGTGCAAGTTACTTCACTGATTGCTTTAGCATCGGAGACTTCATCCGAGCTTCCTTCGGCTTGCTAGAGCACCACTTCTCCAAAGAAGGGAGGCAGCCGCGGGCACTGGCGCCGTAAGTGGGAAAGAAGTACGAATCCAACTGAGGGGGAAGGTCAGGAGGAAAGCCGAGCGCACGCACAGCCTCACCTACCTTCGCGTCCGCTCGAGCTGCCGCGGTTGGAAGGACGGAACCCAAGTGCCAAGAGTTGAGCGGATCAAGGGGCGGGTCCTGCCTGGAAAGGACCCCTCACGCGCACCCGCGGGCTTCTCTAGTCTCGCGGCTGCCCGCCATCCGCCTAACTGGAAAACGTGGCACTGCACCTCTCCTCCATGGGCCGCCTTCCTTCCAGTGTGGAAAGAGTTTTTTCTGCCCCATTCGCCGGAAGGGAAGGGCAGGGTTAAGAGACCTGTGGCAATTCATTATTGGAGTTTCAGTCAGGCAATATGTTGGACGCCTAGCCAGGGCCAGTAGGTTGAAGAAAAGTCTGCTTGGCCGCCAGCACTTGAAGCGCTTTCCACCTTCGTCCTATTCTGCGCAAGATGGTGGCCTCTCGGGCGATTGGCAGCCTCAGCCGCTTCAATCCCTCCAGGACGCTCCGCTGCTCAGGTGAGCCCGGGACAGAACTCCTAAGGAGACTGGGGAGGTCTCGGATCCGTGTCTTCCACTCGCTGCCGTTTCCCTGTCCCCGCCCGGGGCCCCAGCCCTGAATCGTGGGGGAAGGATGCTGTCCTGGGACTCGGTTTCCTGTGTCCTTGTGAAGGGACTGTCATTTCCATTCTCACGATTCTGATTTCTACAGCAATTCAGGCTCCGTAGTTTGAGTCCTGTCCACCAGTCTGGCACTTTGTGCAGGTCTCCCCTTCTCACTTCTGGGCTCACGCCCGTCTTAGTTTCTGTAATGATGGCCTTGGACTTGTGCCTACCATATTAGGAATTCCAGGACTGGGACAGTCCAGTCTTTCACATCTTTATGGCTCTACGGCAACTTGCCCGTAACAAGAGCTATCTAAAAGCTTCATGGATGGAATTAACCAGCCTTGCAAATTACTGCCACTGTCTGCACTCCTCTCTCAAAACCAGCGTTTACCACATTTTTTAATAAGGAGCTTACTCTTGCTATTCCAATAACCCCACTGTGAATGTATAGTATGTTGAATTTCAAGGGGCGGTTCTGCAACTTACTAAGAAAAAATTCTTAAAAATACACATATACGTGTATCTTAAGAAATAAAATGTTAGATGATGTTAAGAACTATTTCTAGTTTCTGACAATACCCAGTTAGCTTACATTAGCTATCTTTTTCTCTTCAAACTGGCAATGAAGGGGAGACAGTAGGTGATTGTGGAAAATTAAGTATTTTCCTCCCATCTCAAATCTATAATGTGAAATTGACATTTTTATTACATGTACTTAATACCGGTTACTTAATTAGAAATGTAATTTGTAATATGCCTTTCTCCTCCTGAACCACTGATTTTGTGCTGATTTCAGACAGGTAGCTGGAGTCTCCCTTTACAGTAAGGGGTTAATCTTGAATGATTGAATCTTTTTCTGCTTTCTTATTTCAACCACTGTTTTTAGTTTCCACGGGACTGCTGTGTGTGTGCACCAAATTATAAAAATTGAAGTATAAAGATTGAGGAAAAGGGTTAAGAAAAAAGAATCACCCATTTTCTTACTACTCACATGTTACCTTACAGTCTGTTTTGTTTCCTGTTTTCTGCATTTATGATTTAACACTTTAGAACATCAAATGTATGTTTTTCAACTTGCACCTGCATTAGTTTTAAGGTACTTGATGGATTAGCGGCTGGTGGAACACTAAGTTGATAGTCAGGTCAAGTGGTTTCTAGTCACTATGTGGCTCTGGACAAATACCTTAATCTAACTAGGTTTTCTTTTTCTCAACTGTAAAATGAATGATTGAGACTATGGGCTCTACTTTGAAATGAGAAATAGCATGACAGAGCAATTAAAACTATTAAATTTAGGGTCTGACTTCTGTGAATCTGGCTCTGCCTTTTACTATATGGTGACCTTGGGCAATTAATTTCTGTGTTCTCATTTGTGACATGAAGAATAATTCTACCTGTGGGCTTTAAAGGAGTTATTTTAGGTGTAGAGCAGTTTTTCATGGAGTAAGTGCTCAGTAAATGTTGGATATTACACTTTCCTTCCCGGAAGCACTCAGATTCTATATATATCAGAATTTTTAAAAGTTATTTTTACATTTTATATGTGTAATGAGAAGTTACTAGATTAGTTTTTCTATTTTTTGTATGTAAGTATATATACATGTACACATATACATTGCATTATGTTTTCACCAATAAGAAAATATAGCTCGTTATAGTTATTGCCCCTTTTGATAGTAATTTATAAATATTGAATCTGGATTGCCATTTAGACTCAATAGTTTGGTCCTTCACCTTGAAAGTCTGTGCCAAGGCATTGTCAAACATTTAATGAGATTATGACATTTATTGGTAGATGATTAAATTATCTTGGAGTTAATTTGTAATTCTTGAAGTTTTAACCCATTCTTCTTCTATGAGTGCTAAATGCTGAATATTGCTGTTCAAATGAAAATCACATCTTGACCAAAATATCTTGTTGATTTCTACTTCTACCCTAAATCTAAATTTATAATTACGAAACTGGTAAAATAATTTCACAGGAATTTAATTAGAGACAAATACTTTAGAAGATGATGTAAATTTAAATTTCATTTTCACTTTCTTAATCCTGTCTCTTCCTTGATCCTGTCCCTTTGAATATTGAGAAAAACTGTTGATTGTTACAAACAAAGTAAAGTTTTCATATTTGAAATTCGTGTCAGCATAATCCAGCTCTCTCCACTGCTGTAGTCTTGGGTCTTGTATGTATCTTCTTGAGTTAAATTATTAAAATGATTAAAAAGTGGGACAAAGGTTTCTCTTTCTTTTGCTGGCACAGTAGATTTAGGCTAAAGTTCACCCAGCCGGTCCCAACGTAAGCCTTGCTGACTAAGTATTAGATAAGGCTAGATTCCAAAAGCAAAACTACCTTGTACTCCAACTTGATTTAGTTGACTGTATTTTGCAGTTGTTTTCCAGATGTGTTTGTACACATACTGATTTGTCTTTGTTTTTTGTCTCAGTTGATTTAGAGGAGATTTTGTGTATGTGCATGTGGATGTGTGTGCAGAAAAGGTAGGTCAGTGAGTAAGGATTTAAAAAGGCTTAATCTGTAAACTGATGAGTGCTAACCTGTTTTCTCAAGTATTTGGTCTTTAAAATTGCAACTCATGCCCAAGCCCCCCTCACATACTCTATTTTTTTGTTTGTTTAGGCACTTATCTTTTAACATACTTATTTATGTACTTTTTTTTTTTTGTCTTTCAACACCATCCCTCCTACCCCACATTCCCAACCAGTCCATTCTCCAGTCTAATCCTCTTTACCCTTTTTAGCTAGAGTTGCCTGTTCCCTTGCTCCCCTCCCACTGGAATTTCTGCTTTATAGGCAAACTCCTTATTATACCAGGATTAGTTTTGCCTCTCATTTATCTCTACTGAGTAGGAACTGATTCTTCCCAGATACCACATTGCTTGCTGCCATAGAATGTAAGCTCCACAAAGACAGGGATGTTTGTTTTTACTTTGAGTGCCTAGAGTATGTGGCTCATGGTAGGCCACAATAAATTTTTTTATTATTGAATGAATGAGATGATATTGGAAGAGATTACAGAGATATTAGGGAAATACCTGCTATAGATGCAGTGATTAGAGAACAAAACAGTAAATATAAAAATGAAAATTCTGGCAGGGAAGGAAAAGGTGGTTGTAGATGGAATCTCAAGATAGGGCTTTGTGGAGAAGGTTAGAGTCATGGTACAAATATAAAGAAGGAAGAGTGATAAATACAGATGATACAGATTTCAAATGCTAGAAAAGCAAAGAAGGGAAATATTAATGAAGTAGAGGTGCAGTGATTGAGGAGATGGCTGACTTCTAAATTTACTTTGGTGTAGCACTTGGACTTATAGGAACTTTTATAATCATTACATCGCTTTTATTTCTTAATAAGAACACTGAAATGCACTAAGAGACTTATTCATGGTCATACAGCTAGTAAGTGATAAAGGTGATAGTTGAACAGTCTTATGATTTTCAGGTCATTTGTCTTTGCATTAAGGTTGCTGACTTGGATTCCTTAAGGAAAAACAGGATGGAACCAGAGATCACCGACTGTGGTTCTAGTGTCATCTATACAGGATTTTTAAAATATGTTGCTTTGCCTTTCAAACCAATATAAAGTTGCTATTTGCTGTGCCTTCTCTTCCCCATTCTTAAAGAACTGCAAGATAAAGAGAAAGATGGAGGACGCAGGAGCCTTGGCTACTACCAGTGGTCCTCTTCTAATCCACTGCACCATCAGTGGGTTCTCCAGATCAGTGGTTCGCACGTGCCATTTATTTGCTGTCCACTTCAGTTATCTTTTAAAAAAATACAGATTCCGAGACTCAGCCCGCTTCAGATCTGATTCTGTGGTTCTATGTTGTCTGTCACCCAGGAATTTATGGGTATATTTGAGTGTCCCCAGCTGATTTTTTTTTTTAAGGCAAGGCAACCCTTGGTTGATCTCACAGATTGCAAGGACCTTATCAGCTTATAATCCTTTATTTTTATTTATTTATTTTTTTACGCCTACAGCACCTGGTGTTCCTAGGAGGTCTCCCATCCAAGGACTAACCAGGCCTAACCTTGCTTAACTTCCGAGATAAGACGGGATCGGGCTTATTTAGAAGGACATGGCTGTAGACCACAGCTGATTCTAATGCCCATCATAGTTCTGGAGTGAATCACTTTTCAGTACAGCTATAGGAATCCCAGGCCAGCTGGATATGTTGAATAGTCTCATGTGTAATAGTTTCCCACTCCAGAAGAGTCCTGCCTCTTGGTCAATTATAGATAATTCTAACTTGGAAAGTGGATATATTTGTATGGTTTGTTTCTAAATCACATAGAAAGTACTTTTGGTAGAGTCAATGTTTAAAATTGCATTTAGAATACCATGACATAAAATGACCAAAATGATTTGATTTTATTGTTCATTGACCTTGATTATCATTGCATGCTAAGGCAAAGTCTGACATGCCTGGATCAGTTGAAGTTGGGATATAGAGAATGAGAGTAGGCACAAAGAAAAACAGGTTGTCACAAAATTTAGTCACTGAGAGGTGGCTAGTGGTTTTAACTTTTTAAAAATTTAAATAGCACTCCTATATTAGGCAGGCACTGTACTCTCTCCTAAGTTATGTTCATGGATTCCAAAACCATATAGCCCCTAATGTAGCCCAAATGTAGTATATTTTGATAAAAATTAGAAATAAAAAGTTTTAATACTGTAATAAGAACTAAGTAATATTTGAGTAAAACTAGTATAATTAGAGGAGCTACATGAAGGAACCACTAGATATTATTTAAGTGCTAGTTCTTTGTTATATTTAATATTACTTTAAAACATGCCTTTTCCTGGTAAATATTTCATGTGTTTCATGACAACCATTACAATTGTCAGGTATTAAGGGATTTTTAGAACCAAAGAAAGAAAACCTTTTCATGAGATAATTGGACAAGATTCGAAAGATGTGTGTAGGGAGAAGTAAGGATTTAAAGAGGTGCATAGGAGATATAGTTTGAGGTGAATCATGAACAAAGGGAAGGTAGAGGAGGGTATTTTTTTTAAAAGATTGGAAGTTGTAGTTAAGGGATATTGACCCTTTGCTAGTCTCCAGAGCAGCTTGGTTACTATCTAGAGCATGATATTTGCATGAGAGCAGGGCAAAGGTGAGTCTTTAATACTAAAAAGGAGTTATGGTAATGGCCAGAACAAACCTGGAATTTTTGCCTAGAATTCCCCGATGTTCCTTACCTTCTGTCCAGAGTTCAGATTGAAAGACCCTCTGTTGGGACTTCTCTTTTGATGGCTTATGCTCAAAAAGGTCATTATTCTGGAGAGCCTCAAGTAGTGAAGTGGATGGGAAAGAGGAAGGAGAATAGCTGGTCTCTGTTATCTCCAGAGTAGGCGTATTCTTGGTGGAGTGCAGTATAGTCTTCTTCAGTGAGAAATGATTAAAATAGCTAGGTGTGACAGTTTTATTTATAATAGTCACTAGTGCCCCTTGATTTTGCTTTTGATAACACTGGCAACTCCATCTTGCCGTAAAAAATGTAAGAGGATATGTTTGGAGAACAGGATTGAGAGATATTTGGAATACATTTGAACTGACATGAATTTCTTTATAGGTTGCTTAGTATATACGTTTCCTATTTCTGCTGTAACAAATCTCTACAAATTTAGTGTCTGAAACAATACAAATTTATTCTCTTACAGTTGTGGATTTCAGAAATGAGTCTCACTGGGCTAAAATCAAAGGTGTTGGCAAGGCTGTGTTCATTCAGGTAGCTCTAAAGAAGAGTCCATTTTCTTGCCTTTTCTAGCTTCTAGAGCCTGCCTGCATTTCTTGACTTCTTCAAAGCCAGCAAAATGGGACCAAGTCCTTCTCAGGCTACCATCTCTCTGGTTCTCTTTGCCTCTCTCTCTTTCCCTTTGTGCTTACATTGGGCCCAACTGGATAACCTAGGAAATCTCCTTATATTAAGGACAGCAAACTAGTAACTTTAATTCCATTTGCAATCTTAATTCCCCTTTGCCGTATAACGTAACATAGTCACAGTTGCTGAGGACGTGGACATCTTTGAGGGGACGTTCTTCTATCTGCCACATTTAGTATCCAATTAATTATATGACCTGATAATTGAAACAAAAAAAATGTTAGTGGTCACAATAATGTCTTGGAACACATTGTTTTTTGTTGTTATAAATTCCAGCTTTGTCATATATAACAGGTACTACAGGAATTGTTTTGTAAAATAATTAATTTCGAAATACCTTTTTTCTTTAGGTTATATTTGCCGCAACTTTACAGCATCCTCTGCTTTGCTAAGTAAGTTTAATTTCTTGTCAACATGTTTATATTGCTTTTTAGATTTATTTTCCAGTAAACATGTTTACAAATAAATTTTCCTTCTCTTTTTAGCCAGAACCCATATTAACTATGGAGTCAAAGGAGATGTGGCAATTGTTCGAATTAATTCACCGAATTCAAAGGTACTTACTTTAACTTGCTGCAGGTTATTTTTAGTAACTACATCCCTTATTAGTGACTTATTTGTACAAGCTTTGTTTATAAGAATCAAAACTGACCTACTTGTGAGGTTATTGAACCTGGTTTCTTCATTGCCTGCCCACCACAAGTCTTTATTCATAAGTTAGCGGGCTTAAATGTGGTTGTTCGGCTTCGTGAGGGGCCTGACTGGATGCAGTTCACATGTTGGAGATCAAATTGTGTTCAAAGTGGAGCTTCATTTGTTTGTGGTAACTTCAGCAAACGTGCATTTTTTTTCAATACACAATTTTATTGCATCTTTAAAATGTCACAGGTAAGTCTGAGGAATCATCCGACATCTTGGCGTTTCTATAGCTGGACAACTTTGACCTTATTCATCAGCCTACTGAACTGTTCCTTTTTCAGAAACATGAATACCATCCAAAAATTTTCTGATATCCTTGTTTTTCACTGTTGTGGCTTGTTGAATCAAAGCAGCTGAATTTGATAAAAGTTCAGTGTCATTTCCTTCAAGAAGTAGCTCATCTTTCTGGGCTTGAAATACTGATTAAGCAACACCTGACCTCATCCAAACCCTGTGAAATTTCTCACTCAAGAAATTTCTAATTTCAGCAAGAGAACCATTCTCCTGAATGACAATGTTGATGGGGAAGTGAGCGTACACAGACCTCATCTTGTAATGAAAGCCCAATGTAACACCCTTGATCATGTTCTGTACATTATAACAGATAGTGTGATCAGTAGCCAGTTTCTTTCTATTTCTCCACCATTTGTAAACCCGGAGCCTCCTCTTTTTCTTTCCAAGGAGACTGAGTTCTACATTGATGTGATTGAAGTCCCGCCACAGTGTGCCTCTGGGGCCCTTCACAATAACTGAGTATCCCTTCATAGTGATATCCACATTTTCTGGGATGTTGACAGTCTGATTGCTGACAGTGGTCTTCATCCTCACAGTAAATGCAGCAAAGAGACCATACATGCAATATTAATCCAGTCTTTTGCCAAGAAGAGTTTTATTGCAGGGGCTCATGCTTTTCTCCTATCTAAAATTGTTGTAAAGATTTTGTGTTTCAGAAGTCTTGTTACTGGAGATCTAGGAAGACCTAGATAGAAGCAAGTAACAACTATCATAAATTAAGGAAAATAAGAGACAGCCCCCCTCTCTAGAGTAAACGCTGGCACCCACTAACTAATGAGTCAAACTTAAGATATTTTTTTCAGAATTTTCTAAGTCAAACATTTTTCCTGATCACAAAAGTAACACATGCCTATGGTAGGAAATTTTAAAACTTTAAAGAAAAAAATAACAATCATTTATACTCCAAACCAAGGAATAACCACTTTTAACATTTCAACAAACATTATTTATGAAATTAAGATCATACCATATGTCTAATTTTGATTCCTCTTTTTCCTTAAAAATCATACAAATTTTTTCAATGCCAGCAAAAGTTTATAGACTTGTTTATAGCCTGAATATGCTTCAAACTCTTAGGAATATGACCCCAAGTTTCTCCTTTGAGTAGACCTATTTTCAGAAGGAAGGATGCTTATAGTTGGCCAAAGCTGCCTAAATAGAAAGCACTGGGTATTCGATTTTTTTCCCTGCCTCTCTTTCTTGCTTTTTACAGTATACCTCTTATGATAAATATATTTCCTACAATCAAATAGCATCTGGTGGTGATTTGCATATCTGATACTTCAAATTGAAGCCTTTCGATTTATATGTATTTCCCTTTGGCAGGTAAATACACTGAATAAAGAACTACAGTCAGAATTCTCAGAAGTTATGAATGAAATCTGGGCTAGCGATCAAATCAGAAGTGCTGTCCTCATCTCCTCAAAGCCAGGCTGCTTTATTGCTGGTGCTGATATCAAGTAAGTTTTAATAAAGTTGATAAAAAAAAAAAAGAGGAGCTTTTTGCATAAGCGATATAAAACTAAATATAACCTTTCCTTAAAGAAGTTGAAAGCAGTTCAAATTCCTATTGAGTAAAATAAAAAATACTATAAAATTGAACAATGACATGCCATTTAAAAGTTTAAAAATATGTTAGCAAGGACTTGGGGAAATGATAGTTAATATATTACTAGTAGGAATGCCAATTGGTACAGCCACTTTGGAAAGCAATTTGGCAGCATTTAGTAAAACTGAAAATACATTAATAAAATCCAGTGATGCTTCCTCTAGGTATATGCTAGAGAAATCCTACTCTTTGTGTTTAAGGACCCATGTACAAGGATGTCCATTCCTGTGTAGTTTAAAATAATGAATAATTTGAAACAAGCTAAATGTCAGTCATTAGGGAATGGATAAGTAAAATGTGGAAGTCACAATTTCACATCATAAAATACTACAAAACAGTTAAAAGGAATTACTAGGTTACAACATAATGTTGGAGCACAAAAACATAATGTAAAGTTAAAAAAAGAGCAAGTTACAGAATATTTTTATATAAACCTTTTTAAACCATACATGAAATACTTCTTTATATTATTTATTAATACAGTATGTAGTTTTTCTGGAAGAGTATACTACACACATGAAAATGGTTGAAGATAAATGAAGTGGCTAGTAGGACTTGAAGAGGCTGTCAAAGGGAACTTTACTGATGCAGCTAATAATTTTCTTTTTTAAAATGATATAATGTATACATATAAAACTCATTTACAATTCTTTAAAGAAGGTCTCCAACCCCCAGGCCACAGACCAACTGGGGCTGGTCTGTATCCTGGTAGGAACCAGGCCACACAGGAGGTGAGCAGCCACAAGGAAGTGAACCTTCATTTGTGTTTACAGCTACTCCCCAGTAGTAGCATCACCACCTCACTCTACTTCAGACCATCAGGCATTAGATTCTCATAGGAGCACCAGTCCCTGGTGCCAGAATGGTTGGGTACCACTGCGTTAAAGCATATATAAGGAGGAAAAGTGATATCTTAGTGTTAATTTAATGGGTTAAAATCTTAACAGTTATTAATTCTTTCAAAATATGGGTATTTATTATTCTTCATTCTTTGGGCAATGTTAGCCAATATTATAAACTTAATAATTTGTACCTAAGGTGTTTGTATATTTTAAAACTTTTTTTACATTGTGTACCTTTTCTATTATGTAATTAGAAATTATTTTTTTAAGTGTCAGTTTATTTTTTTTCATACTATATATACATAATTTTTTTTTTTTAGTATTTTTTAATTTTCCCCCTCCCCTTCTTTCCTCCTTTATGGTAACCACTAGTCCATTGTCCATGTCCATGTGTCTCTGTTTGTTTGTCCTGTTCATTTGTTGCTTTTAGTTTTATATCCCACATGTGGGATATCATGTGATTTTCAGCCATTTCTGTTTCGCTTATTTCACTTAGTATGATTATTTCAAGGTCCATCCATGTTGTTGCAAATGGCGGTATTTCATCTCTTCTTATGGCTGAATAATATTCCATTGTATATATGTACCACAGCTTCTTTAGCCAGTCATCTATCATAGGACACTTCGGTTGCTTCCATGTCCTGGCCGCTGTGAATAATGCTGCTGTGAACATCAGTGTGCAAGTATCTTTTCAGATATGGGTTTTCAAGTCTTTCGGGTAAATACTCAGTAGAGGGATTGCTGGATCATATAGTGGGTCAATTCTTAGTTTTTTGAGGAACCTCCATACCCCTTTCCATAGTGATCGTACCAATTTGCAGTCCCACCAGCAGTATATAAGGGTTCCTGTTTCTCCACATCCTCTCCAATATTTGTTGTTACTTGTCCTTTTGATTATAGCCATTCTAACAGAAATGAGATGGTCTCATTGTGGTTTTGATTTGCATTTCCCTAATAGCTAGTGATGTTGAGCATCTTTTCATATATTTGTTGGCTATTTGTAGGTACTCTAGGGAGAAGTGTCTGTTCAGGTCTTCTGCCCATTTTTTGATTGGATTGTTTGTTTTTGTTGTTATTGAGTCTTTGTATAAGTTCTTTGTATTTTTTTTTATATTAGGCCCTTATTGGAGGTGTTGCTTACAAATATATTTTCCCATTCGGATGGTTTCTTTTGCCGAGCAGAAGCTTTTTAGTTTGATGTAGTCCTATTCATCTATTTTTGCTCTTACTTCCCTTGCCTTTGAGGTCAAATTCATAAAATCCTCTTTAAGCCCAAGGTCCTTGAGTTTAGTTCCTATGTTTTCTTCTATGCATTTTATTGTTTCAGTCTTATAGTGAGGTCTTTAATCCATTTCGAGTAATTTTGGAGTGTGGTGATAGACAACAGTCTAGTTTCATTCTTTTGCAGGTGGGTTTCCAGTTTTCCCAGCACCACTTACTGAAGAGGCTTTCCTTTCTCCACTGTATTTTTTTGGCATTTTTGTCCAAAATTATTTGCCCATATAAATATAGATTTATTCCTGGATTCTCGATTCTGTTCCACTGATCTGTGTGTCTGTTTTTCTGCCAATACCATGCCATTTTGATTACTGTCACTTTGTAGTGTAATTTGAAGTTGGGCAGAGTGATGCCTCCAGCCTCATTTTTTCTCAGGATGACTTTGGAAATTCGGGGTCTTTTGTGCTTTCATACAAATCTGTGTTTTTTTGTTCTGTCTCTTTAAAAAATACCAATGGGATTTTGATGTGGAATGCATTAAATCTATATAATGCTTTAGGGAATAAGGTCATTTTAACTATGTTGATTCTTACAATCCAAGAACACAGAATATCTTTCCATTTCTTTATATCTTCTTCAGTTTCTTTTAATAGGGTCTTATAGTTTTCATTATATAGGTCCTTCACATGTTTTGTTAAATTTATTCCTAGGAATTTTATTTCTTTTGTTGCAATTGCAAAAGGAATTAATTTTTCCACTTCTTTTTCTGACACTTCATTATTAGAGTATAGGAATGCTATGGATTTTTGAACATTGATTTTGTAACAGAGACTTTACTGTATTTGCTTATTGTTTCTAGTAGTGTTCTTGTGGAGTCTTTAGGGTTTTCTATATAGAGAATCATGTCATCCATAAATAGTGACAGTTTGACTTTGTCGTTTCCTATTTGGATACCTTTTATGTCTTTTTCTTGCCTGATTGCATTCAGTAAGACATCCAATGTTGTATTGAATAACAGTGGTAATATTGGACAGCCTTGCCTTGTTTCTGATCTGAGAAGGAAGGTTTTTAGTTTTTCACCATTAAGTAAAATGTTGGCTGAGGACTTTATTATGTTAAGGTACTTTCTTTCTATACCAATTTTGTTAAGTGTTTTGATCATAAGTGGGTGCTGTGTCTTGTTGAAGGCTTTTCTGTATCTATTGATATGTAGTTTATCACATTAATTTGCGTATGTTGAACCATCCCTTTGCCCCGGGATGAAGCCCATTTGATTGTGGTGTATAATCTTTTTAATATGTTACTGAATTTGGTTTGCTAGTATCTTATTTAGGATTTTTGCATCTGTGTTCATGAGAGATATTGGTCTGTAGTTTTCTTTTTTTGTGTTATCTTTATCAGGCCTCAAAATGAGTTGAGAAGTATTGCCTCTTTGATTTTTTGGAAGAGTTTGAGGAGAATAGGTATTAAATCTTCTTTGAATGTTTGGTAAAATTCACTGATGAAGCCATCTGGTCCTGGACTTTTACTCTTTGGTAGGTTTTTGATGATTGTTTCAATTTCCATACTGCTGATTGGTCTATTTAGATTTTCCAGTTCTTGATTCAGTCTAGGAAGGTTGTATTTTTCTAAGTACTGGTCCATTTTTTCTAGGTTATTGAATTTGATGTAATATACTTTTTCATAGTATTCTTGTATGATCCTTTGTATTTCTGCAGTGTCTGTTGTAATTTCCCTTCTTTCATCCCTGATTTTGTTTGTTTGTGTCCTTTCTCTTTTTTCTTTAGTGAGTCTAGCCAGGTGTTTGCCAATTTTATTAACCTTCTCAAAGAACCAGCTCTTGGTTGCATTTATTTTTTCTATTTTGTTTGTTTGTTTGTTTTCAATTTCATGTATTTCTAATTTTGATTTCTTTCCTGCTTCTGACTTTAGGCTTCATTTGTTTTTCTTTTTCTAGTTGTTTAAGATGAAGTGTTAGGTTGTTTATTTGGGCTCGTTCTTGTTTTTGGAGGTAGGCCTGTAATGATAGGAACTTTCCTCTGATGACTGCTTTTGCCATGTCCCAAAAATTTTGATATGTTGTACTATCATTACCATTCATTTCTTTCCATTTCTTTGTATTTTCTTCAGTTTCTTTTAATAGAGTCTCTTGATTTCCCTTTTTATTTCTTCTCTGACCCAACTATTCTTCAGGAGTATGTTATTTAACCTCCATTTATTTGTGGTTCTTTCCGCTTTCTTTTTACAGTTGATCTCTAGTTTCAAAGCATTATGATCAGAGAATATGACTAGTTTGATTTCAACCCTCTTATATTTGTTGAGGCTATCTCTATGTCCCAGTATGTGGTCAATCCTTGGAAATGTTCCATGTGCACTAGAGAAGAATGTATAATCAGCTCTTTTGGGATGGAAGGCTCTGTAAATGTCAATTATGTCCAGTTGGTCTAATATATCATTTAAGGATGTTTTTTTCTTATTGATTTTTTGTTTGGATAATCTGTCCATATCCGACTGTGGGGTATTTAGATCCCCTACTATGATAGTGTTTTGGTCTGTTACTCCCTTTAGTTTTGTTAGTTTTGCTTTATATATTTTGGAGCTCCCTAATTGGGAACATAGACATTAATAAGTGTTATATCTTCTTGATGCATGATTCCCTTTATCATTATGAAGTGTCCCTCATTATCTTTCTTTACCTTTTTTATTTGGAAGTCTATTTCCTCCGATATTAGTACTGCTACTCCCTTTTCTCTGAATGCCATTTGCTGGAAATATCATTTTCCACCCTTTCACTTTGAGTCTCTATATATTTTTCCCCCCTTTAATTCCCCTCTTCACCCCCACTTCCACCCCTGACCTATGGATGTTGCCATTTCCCCTTAAGAACTGGATCTTTGAAGGCAGGGCATCTCCTCCCACCCACTCACGGTGTGCACCTAGGGCCTGGCACCCCCAGCACACTCAAGCAGCCTGGTGCACCCAGGGCTTGGTGTACCTTGGGTATGGTCCGTGGCTCTACCTGGGGCATGAACCCAGGGCCTTCTACGTGTAAAGCAGACAAGCTAACCACTATACTATGGAGCCACCTCACTTTGAGTCTATATTTGACTTTGGAACTGAGATGTATCTCCTGGAGGCAGCATGTGGTTGGGTTTTTTGTTTTTTGGTTTTTTTTTTTTTTTTAATCCAATCTGCAACTCTGTGCCTTTTACATTTAGGATAATTATGAAATATGAGGTCTTATAGCTATTTTATCTTTTGCTTTCTGGTAGCTCGATGTTTCTATTGCTTCCTTGTCCTTGTTTCTATTTTCTTTATTTTGGTTAGTTTTTATGGGTTTTCCCTCTGGTCCTTCTTGTTTTATGTTGTATACTTTGGTTCTAAATCTTTGGCCCGTGGTTACCATTACTAATATGAAAAGGATAGCTGTTTATATACAGTCAGCCTTATCTCCATTCCCCTTTGTGAATTTAGATCTTTGAATCCTCCCCTTTTTAGTCATTGTCTCAATTTGTCCCTATGTATGCTGAATGTTCGTTACTATCTCGCTATAGCAAATCTCCTTATTTTAAGCTTATAATGCCCTGTTCATTGTAGGAGTTGCACTCTCCTGCTTTTATCAGCCTCCTAGTCACCTTACTCCTAATTATGCATTTTTTTTTTTTGTCATTTTTTAGGTGAGCTGACCTCTTTCAGAATTTTCTATAATGCAGGCCTCATAATAGAGAATTCCCTCAATTTTTGTATGTCTGGAAAGACCTTTATTTCTCCTTGATATTTAAAGGAGAGCTTAACTGGAAACATTATTCTTGGCTGGTAGTTCTTTTCATTTAATAGTTTGAATATTTGGTTTCACTCCTTTCTGGCTTGTAAGGTTTGTGCTGAAAAGTACGATGATAATCTAATGTGTTTTCCTTTATAGGTTACTGTCTTCTTTTCCCTGGTTGCCCTGAGAATTCTGTCTTTGTCATTGATTTTTGATCATTTTAATACTATGTGTCTAGGTGAAGGCCTTTTTGGGTTGAGATAATTGGGTGTTCTCTTGACTTCTTGAATTCCAAGCTCCAGCTCATTCTTTAGATTTGGGAAATTCTTGTCAACTTTTGTCTAAAACTGCCTTCTAATCCCTGCTCCTTTCCGTCTCCTTCGAGAATTCCCATTTTTACGTTTCCTCTTTTGATGATATCAGCTAGTTGTATTTCTTTTTCATTATTTTTCATTCTTCAGTTTCTTCTTTCTGATTTATTTCTAGATTTCTGTCTTCTATATCACTGATCCTTTCCTCCATTTGGTTGATTCTATCTCTCAAGCTTGTTATTTCATTTTTCAAGTCTTGTAGTATGTTCTTTATCTCCAGAAGATCTCTTCGGTTCTTTTTGAGGATTTCAATATCCTTGCTAAAGAACTCATTATGCTCATCTAGTTGTTTTTTCAATTCTTGAAATTGTTGATATGATTCATTTAGAATCTCACTGAGTTTTTTCAGAAGTACCATTCTGAATTCTGTGTCATTTAAGTTGCATATTTCTATGTCTGTAAGCTTATTTTCTGGAAATTTTCTCTTTCTGAGCTGCTTTGCCACCTTGGTTGTTCATGGTTTTAATGGACTATTTCTCCACCTAGGCATTAATGGAAGTGTGTTCTGCCTTTTTTATTATTCCAGAAAGATTTCTTATGTAATGGTCGCTAGCCTGTTGCAAATTAAGTTGTTTTTCTTTTGGTTTCCAGTAGGTAGCGTCTAAGCCTCTTGGATCTGTGCTTTATATAAAGTATTAATGTCTTTTTTTTTCCTTATATATGTTTAATCATGCTCGCTATCTTTACTCTCAGGTCCTGTCAATGTTAGTGACAGTTTCAGTAGCATTTGCTCAGATTCCTCTGGGATTCTGCGGCGTTCTGTCTCGGTGGGTATGGGAGGAGGAGTCCTCTGGGTTGGGAGTTGGAGGCTGCCACTTAGCCTCAGTTTTGCAACTGCAGCTGATAAAAAACAGCTGTTGTTTCTCTGCCGCCCCTACTTTTCTGCCATTCCCATTTCTCTGTCTTTTGCCGTCTGATGATTGGGCACTGCCGCCAGCCACATGGAGCTCACCGCAGTCCCAGGCAGGGCTATATAGGGAACTCGCCTCTCCTTCTCCCCTCCCCCTCCTCCTACAGAGAGCTCTGGCAGCGAGAGGCAACTTCTTTGTTTGTCCCAGTTCACCACCTGACAGCCAGGGTTCTGACCTGTGGTAGGTAGCTCTTATGCGCAAATCCCATGCTCAGACGTGCTAGTATGCAGTTTGGATGTTTTTTGTTGAGTTTTAGGTGTTCAGCTTATTGTTGTTCCAAGGGAAGAGATCTGGGAACGTCTCTCACACCACCATGTTTAATCCAATCCCTAGAAATTTTTAAATATTCTGTATAATGTTTATTTTTAGGAAAAAAAAATATATCGAGTGCTTTATCTTCTAGTTCAGTTATTTGAGCCTAGTTGAGACACTGGTATACCTGTCAATAGGTACCTAAATCCATAGGAGAATACTTGCAGCTTCAATGAGGTTGGATAAGCAATTTCTAGCACATGAAATGACAGAAGACTAGTTGTCTTTGCTCAAAACTACATGATTCACAGCTTAAATGTGATCAGAAATAGAGTAAGTAGAAAATGAAACAAACTAAATTTAAAGAACATTGATTATAACATTATTATAACAGAGCTTTTTTAACCATTAGGGCATTTATGTAAGTTTTTAGATCACAACTTGAAAGCTTTTTTTTTTCCCCCAATTACAGTTGATATTCAATATTGTTAATATTAACTGCAGGTGTACAGCATAATGGTTAGACATTTCTATAACTTACGAAGTGATCCTCCTATTTAGTCTAGTATCCACCTGCCACTATACATAATTGTTATAATATTATTGATGATACTCCCTTTGCTCCCCATGACTATTTTGTAACTACCAATTTGTACTTCTTAATCTGTTCACCTTTTTCACCCAGCCCCCCAACCTCCCTCCCATCTGGCAACCATCAGTTCTCTGTATCTAGGAATCTGTTTCCATTTTATTCATTTATTTTGTTCTTTAGACTTCACATATAAGTGAGATCATTTAGTATTTGTCTTTCTATTTCTGTTGTATTTCACTTAGCCTAAAACTCTCTAGGTCCATCCATGCTGTTGCATTGAAAGCTTTTTTTCTGCCATTTTGATTGCTGTTTAATCTGAAAGCCACCTCATAGGAAAAATCTTTAATGTGATAGTTTGAATATTTACCGGAAGGTGATTTTCTCATGTACAGATCTTTGTAATCTAATGATTTGTTATAGAAGTAAAAATAAATTATTTAACATGTTTTGTTTCATGGTCTCTGGATCCAGAAACTTAATAGTCTTTATAGAGGGCTGATGTCAGTGATTTTAGTGCTCTCTGAGGCAGAACCATTTTTCAACTTCTGAGTTTTTGAAGATTTATTACCACATACTGGTCTATGATAGGATGAGGATGTAGTAGTTGAGATATTTAACAAAGTAGGCTATAGTTTCATCTTTTATTTTTTTCTCTTCTCCACTTCCATGTTTACTGCAGCATGATAGCCGCTTGCAAGACCTCTCAAGAGGTAACTGAGCTCTCACAGGAAGGACAGAGAATGTTTGAGAAACTTGAGAATTCCCCAAAGCCTATTGTGGCTGCCATCAATGGATCCTGCTTAGGAGGAGGACTTGAGGTAGAGATTTATTCCAAAGTCACTATTTAGCTCTTTGGTGGGCTTCACCAGCTATAAACTTGTAGGCTATGATTTTGCCTAAGAAAAGTTCTCTTTTTAGTTATCAAACTTCTGAATAGGTCTTAGTCCTTATTCTCATGGCACAGAGCATGTGAACCAAAGTGTGATGTTTTCATTTATAAATTGAGAAGATTTGAACTAAATCTCTTAGATCTCTTTGAGTTCTAAAAACCTGATTCAAGTTTGTAGAGCAAAGATTCAGAAGCATGATTTATGCTCTTGAGCTGTTTAAGTTTGGTTGAGACACAAAGCATAATTTAATACATAACATCATATATTATTATATATATTAAGTGCTTTGTGAGTAGTAAAGATGTTAAATGATACAAGATTTGAGAGAAGAGATGCTTACTAGACTGGAGCATGTAGGAAAAAAGGGGAAAAGAAAATAACATTTATTGCTCATTTATTACATGCTGTGCTCTATGCTAGACACTTCCATGTATATTAAGGAAACCTGTGCCAAGGCCTAAAAAATCAGCACAATTCGATTAACCAGAATAGTGGGGGGAAAAGCATTCCACATAGACGAGCTTTGAGCCAAGACAGGGATGAACAGAGCCTATTAGTACATCATAAGTAGGCCTACTTGATTGAAAAGGAGAGTGTCTATAGAGTACAGAGCTTCTTAACTTGGGGTACATATATAATCATGTGTGCATTTTTCTATTGAAAGCTTCCATAGCTTTTAGCAGACGTTTTAAAAAGAGATCTGCAACCTAAAAAAAGGTAAATAAATTAGGGGAAAAGTGTGAAATAAGGCTGGAAAGGTAAATTGTAGAAAGCATTAAATGGCAGCCTAAGGAAATATGGGTTATCCGATGGGTACATTCTTGCTTTTTAAGTAATCTTTAGACCCTCACAGATCCTAAGATGTTATAAAGTTACATTTGCTAACATTCTAATTTTCTTTCATTTGTTTGAAGCTTGCCATTTCATGCCAATACAGGATAGCAACAAAAGATAAAAAAACAGTATTAGGTACCCCTGAAGTCTTACTGGGGATCTTACCAGGAGCAGGAGGCACACAAAGACTGCCCAAAATGGTGAGTGTAAGACCTCCTTGTGAACCTTAGAACCTCAGTACCTATATGCCCCTTTTGATCTATTTCCTCTTGTGCAAAAGGCATAATATGGGTATTCATTGTAGAAACCAAATCTGGGTATATAAGATTAACGTTTTTATTTCTGGTATTTGTTTTTTCAATTCAATTTTTATTGTTTTAAATCCTTGATCAAAATTACTGATCAAGGTTCTTTGTTAGCCCCTGAAGAAGGATAGGAAAGTAACATACATGTTTTACCTCTCTGAAGCTTATAGTTTAATCTATTTCTTCTCTGCTCGGTGCCATCTTATCAGTTTTTCAAATCCAAACGGTCATATTTCATGGTAAATGTAAAAGACCTTTTCCTTGATTTAGATGGTCTCATTGTTGTATTTTATAGAACCAGAAGAGGCCCATCAGGCTTTTGAATTCTTAAGGGGAGAGGAAGGACAGTCAGACCTGGAGGCTACAGAGCAATCTTAATATCAGACTAAGGGGCCTGCTCAACTCACACACAGCTCTGGCACTATAGATTCCTCAGTGAAAACAAGGCTCAGTAGAAATACTCATGGAGGAAAATTGATATGAGCTGGGCACAGAAAAAGAGGAAGGTTTATAGTGTCAGTTTTCTGATAATAAATAGTATACATTCCTTCATAGGAATTGTCAACAGGATTTATTAAAAGAATGAATAAGCCTGTGTGTGTGTAGAAAATATTGATGAATTTCTTTTCTTTTCTTTTCTTTTACTTTATATTTGAATATTGCTGGAAGCCATTCTTCTAGTACCTACATAAGAATCCCTTAGCTGAGTTTTATTTTTATTAAGCCTAAAATTCTATCTAAGGACATTGTCAAAACTATAAGGTTTCTGAGTCTCCACTAGTTCCAGTATAGGAATTTTAAATATTTTATAAATGATAGAAAAGAAACTCAGAATAACATAAATGCACAATTTTAGGAAACATGAAATAATTTCTCTACCTTATGAATTCCATACCGAGTTAGAAGAGATATAAAGACATTTTTGCTTCAGCTGAAAGTTCTTAATCCAAAAGTTACCTGAATGTGTATCAGTATGTAAAATATAACTGATCGGTAAATAGCAAAAAATTTTGATTTGCCTTTTCTCACTTTAGTACTTATTTTGCTCAGTTGAATAAGTTGTTGACTGTAATTGTTACTCATTTGATCCTTGCTTGCCTGTTAGGTGGGTGTGCCTTCTGCTTTTGATATGATGCTGACTGGTAGAAATATTCGTGCAGACAGAGCAAAGAAAATGGGACTGGTTGACCAATTGGTGGACCCCCTGGGTAAGTATTAGCATGCCTCAGAGTTGGGTCTTATTATTTACTTTTTTAAAGAGTTAATATCTTGAATATTGGTTAGAGTGAAACTCAAACTCTTAAGAGTCAACATTATGAAGAGTGAAGTTTTCTAAAAATTATAATACTCAATTATTTCAACATCACACCAATCTCTTTTTTACTTTATAATTTGGACACAGGCATACAGAATTAAATCAAGTCATTATATTTGGTTCATAAATTACCTGTATCATTATCTATGATAACCCACCTTCATTTTTTGCTGTCTGTTTTAGTAATATATTACATGTGAAATAACTAACCTGAGAATATATTAACAATAATTATCATATGCTGATGTGTTAATTTTGTGTACAATTTCTCTGCTCCCCTTCACCTAAGGAAATCACTATCCAGATTGTGTGTTCATCACCCTCTTTCATTTCTTAAAAATCAGCATTATAAAGATGTTATTTACGTAATAATAAATTTGTCACTTTTTAATATATAATTTGGATTTTTACAAATGTATATAGCTGTGTAAACACAACCACAGTCATACAATAGGACATTTCTAGTATGTAGTTTTTTTGTGTCTTCTTTCATTTAGCATAATGCTTCTGAGATTCATCTATGTTGTTGTATATGTCAGCAGTTTGTTCCTTCTTATTGCTGAGTGTTAGTCCTCTGAATACTATAATTTGTTTATCCACCCAGTAATGGACAATGAATTGTTTCCAGTTTGGGGCTGTTTTGAATAAAACTGCTACGAACATTTCATCCACAAGTCTTCATGTAGACATGTGTTTCATTTCTGTTGGACAAATACCGAAGAGCAGTTTGCCTGGACCATATGGTAGATGTTTGTTTAGCTTTTAAGAAACTGTCAAACTTCTCCCAAAGAGATAATGCCATTTTGCTTTTCTACCAGCATTATATGAAAGTTCTAGTTACCAACCAGTTTTCATGGTCAGTCTTTTTAATTTTAGACATTCTAATAGGAGTGTAGTGCTATCTCATTGTGGTTTAATTTGTAATTCCCCCAATGACCAAAGATACTGAGTTTCTTTTATGTGTTTATTTGCCTTTTGTATATCTTCTGGTGAAGTGCCTGTTCAAATGTTTTACCCATTTCATTTGAATTGTTTTTCTTATTATTGTGTTTCAGAGTTCTTTATATATCAGGATACAAGTCTTTTGTAAAATTTGTGATTTTCAAATATTTTTCCCTGTCCATGGCTTGTCTTTTTATTATCTAAGAGCAGAAATTCTTAATTTTGATGATGTCCAAGGTCTTTTTTTATGGATCATACTCTTGGTGTTGTAGGTAAGAATTTTTTTCCTCACAAGATCACAAAGATTTTCTCCTATGTTTTTTTCTGGAAATTTTGTAGTTTAGCTTTTACATTTTGGTCTGTGATCCTTTTCAAGTTAACTTTTGTATATGGTATAAGGTAAAGATTGAGTCATTTGTTTTTGCTTTTGTTTTCGTTTTCGTTTTTGCATAGGAATATCCAAATGTCCTGGCACAATTTCTTGAGAAGAGTCCTCTTTCCCCTTTGAACACCTTGGTCAATAATCAATTGACCAAATATATAGGGTCTGTATCTGGATTTCCTATCTCCAATTATCTGTATGTCTTTACTTAAGCCAGTATCACACTGTCTTAATGATTGCTTTTTTGTTGTAACACTTGAAATCAGGTAGTGTGACCCTCTTCAACTTTGTTTTCTCTTTTCAAAATTATTTTGCCTATTCTAGTTTCTTTGCATTTACATATAAATTTTGTAATCATCCATATCTACAAAAATACCTTCCAGGATTTCAATTGGAATTGCATTGAATCAATGTATCAATTTAAGGAGAATTGATATCTTTTAAATATTGAGTCTTTTCATCCTGAACATAGTATAACTCTGTTTGTTTAGGTCATCTTTAATTTCTCTTAGCACTGTTTTTTACTTTTTATTGAACATATCTTATACACATTTTGTTATTATGTATAAGTATTACATACTTTGGACCAGTATATTTTTTTACTTTAATTTGTCATTAATTACAAATAAAGGCATTTTGGCTTCTTTCTTTCCCATCTGATTGGCATTTATTTCTTTTTCTTGACTAACTACAGTAGCTAAGATCTTTAGTACAATACTGTATAGAAGTGGATAAAAGCAGATATTGTTAACTTGTTCCAATCTTAGGGGGAAGCATTCACTCTGATGTTGTAGGTATTAGTTGTTGCTTTCTCATATATGCCCTTTATCAGATTATAGAGTTCCTTTTATTTATAGTTTGCTGAGAATAGATGTTTAATTTTGTCAGTTGCATCTAATGAGATGATTGCGTGGGTTTTTTCTTTTTTAGTCTATCAGTAATGTTGAATACCCTGATTTTTGACCATATGAACCAACTCTGCATTCCTGGAATAACCTCCCTTTGGTCATGATGTATCATTGGCTGGATCAGCTAAAATTTTATAAAGGAATTTTATGTCTTGTCATGAGAAATAATGGTCTTAGGGATAATTTTTTTTTCTTATGATATTTTTGCCTGGTATTGGTATCAAGATAATGCTGGTTTCATAAAATGAGTAGGAAAATATTCCCTCCTCTTCTATTTTCTGGAAGATTTTGTGTAGAATTGGTATTATTTCTTCCTTAAATACTTAATAGAATTCACCAGTGAAATTATATGGACTTGGAGTTTTCTTTGTTGGGAAGGTTTTTACCTATGAATTCAATTTTCTCAAGAAATATAGGGCTGGCTATTTAGGTTCTCCATTTGAGTGAGCTGTGGCTGTTTGTTTTTCAAAGATTTTATCTGTTTCATTCAACTTGATATTGCAATAAAGTTATTCATAGTACTTCATTATTATTCTTTTAATATCTTTATACTCTGTAATGACGTCTCCTCTTTCATGCCTGATATCGACAATGTGTCTTCTCTCTTTTTTCCCTGATGAGTCACTTTATTGATCTTTTCTAAGAACCAGCTTTTAGTTTAATTGATTTTCCCTGGTTTTGTTTGTTTGTTTGCTGTTTTATTGATTTCAGTTGTTTTATTCCTTCTTTCTGCTTGCTTTTGCATTTAATTTATTCTTTGTCTAGTTTCTTAAGGTTTAACCTTAGACAATTGATTTTAGGCCTTCTTTTTTAACATAAACATTTAAATTCATAAATTTCCCTCTTAGTATTGCTTTATCCGCATATTTTAATATTATGTTTTCACTTCCATGTCAAAATATTTTCAGATTTCTCTTGTCATTTCTTCTTTGATCTGTGTGTAATTTAGAAGTATGTTATTTAATATTAATATTTTAGTATTAAAATATTTCCAAATATTTGGGGGTTATTTCAGATATCTTTCTGTTATTGATTTTCAGTTTAATCTGTTGTAGTCAGAGTACAATCGGTCCTTATTATTTGCGGGTTCCTTATCTTTGGGCGCATGGTTCATGACTATGCCATCGGTCAGGTTCGACATGGAAAGCTATACTAGAAGTTGGTACCAGAACATGCCTAGTTTTGAGATGCCTAGGTTTTTGCCTACCTGGGACTAATTTAAGCTTGATTTGCCTTCCAGTCTGTTGTGTTCCTTTTTACAGGACCAGGATTAAAACCTCCAGAGGAACGGACAATTGAATACCTAGAAGAAGTTGCAGTTACTTTTGCCAAAGGACTAGCTGATAAGAAAATCTCTCCAAAGAGAACCAAGGGATTGGTAGAAAGTGAGTTTTGTTATTATAGAACAAAGGAAAGCTTATTTCCAGGGATTTTAATTTTAATTTGTTGTAAATCTTAAATGAGGAAGAGATAAATGCATTTACTTGAAGTGTAAAGTCAGCCTTAGAGGTGCAACAACTCTGCTCTAAGGTCAGGTTCTGAACCTTACATTGGTTAGTTAAGACTATTTTCTTAAAAACTTTTTATTTTGGAAAATTTTAGACATTAATACAAGAGTAGAGTATTTGGAATACTATACCCATGTGCCCAGCACCCAGCTTTAGCATTTATCAATGAATGAAATTATATTCAAAGAATTGCTTAGGTTGAAATCTAGATTTTGAATATCAGAATAGAGAGTAGTTCTTTCATAGCTACAACTATTGCATTTTTATTGAGTTTACGAACAAACTAACAAGGAAAGCTTACTGCCAATAAGTATCTAAAAGGATTTTACTTTACAGAATTGACATCGTACGCCATGAATATTCCATTTGTCAGGCAACAAGTTTACAAAACGGTGGAAGAAAAAGTACAAAAGCAGACCAAAGGTCTTTATCCTGCACCTCTGAAAATAATTGATGTGAGTCTTTTCCCCAGATGCTCAGATTTCTTATATTTCCTCCTTTTGTACAGCACAGTACTCTTTATTGCCATTCTGGACCATGTATGCCACTACGAAAGTTCTTAATTCTGCTATTAAAGTACCAAAAATAAGGGAAGAAGATAGCAAGCTCTAAGGAATCATAAATTGATGTCTTGGGGGATAATCAGTGCCAGGCATAATTATTAGTTGATGGGTTTAAAACTACCGGTTATAAGCTAAGAACCTATGTCATATCAGTATAAATGCCCAGTAAAATATTGGGCATTTATAAAGAGATAGTTGAAACAAAATTGATGGTTGTATTCTGTCAGTACCTAAAGTACTGTCTTAGTGCCTCCCTAGTGCCATAATTATAAAAAAGATGTAATGATATAATGAGGTTCTGAAAAAAAATCAAAGACAGTTAAAGTGATCACAGTGTTGACTGAAAAGAGTTATGTCTAAAAATAGACTTCAAAACAACTCTTTAATCTGGAAGGTCCAAGATTAGGAGAGCATATAATCAATCAAAGACCACAGAATTGGAGAGTGAATCAGTCAAGAGATATATTTTGAATGGAAGACATGAAAGTACATAAAATTTGAAGCATGATCCCCTACCTCTATTCATCTAGACTTTACTCTTTAAAGACTAACAACACTAGCCATTTTATTTAGCATTATTGTACATCTCGCCAATCTAAGCCAACAATGTGCAAGTACTTTATATTTTTTTTAGGTGGTGAAGACTGGAATTGAGCAAGGGAAAGATGCTGGCTATCTCTCTGAATCTCAGGTAAAGTTGTTCCCTTTCCATTTTTATTACATACAAGAACACCAAATATAAGGAAATGTTTTGTACCCACTTAAAGAAGAAGAAAAGGGACGCAGGAACCAGCCTCACCCTTTTTACTTTCTGAATTGGTAATATGTCAGATTTAAGTTTGGGTTTGGGTTGTTTTTAAGTTTTAAGGAATCATTGAAGAATGATTACTCTTTTATAATAGGACAAAAGATATCTGAAGAGCTCAGGACAAATTCCAGAGAAAACATTTCTTGTACCTCATTGCTTATTACAGTTCACTTCTGATTTATTCTTTTACATCAACCAAGTCACATATGCATATATATGGTAAAATTGAAACATATTTCATGAATCAATAATTGTCCTCACTGTGTGCATTGTACTCTGTATTTCCTGTTCATTCTGCTTATCACAACGCACTAAATTCATGACCACTGATTGATCTCTTCCCATAGTTTGAAAAATCACTGGTTTGTTGTATAGAACCTACTGTGTCAAGATTAGTAAAGCATTGATTCTGTAAAACATAGTTTCATGTTTTATTAGAACATGATAGCAACTTTATTGGAGTTCTAGTAATATTCATGTTTATATTAGCTAACATCGAGACCCTAGTCATTTTACTAGTGTTCTCATATAATCGCCAGAATACTGTAAAATAGGTATTGTTTTCCCATGTTATGGATGAAGAAAGCTTCACAACTGGGAAATGGCAGAGCCAGGATTCAGACCCAGTTTCGACACACCCAGACTCTAAATCTCATGCTCCTCGCCATTAGTTGAGAATTGTTTGCTCTCTGTAGTGAAGGTACTTTTTAAAGGGGTAGGTACCATGTGGGAAGCCTGCTACAGTGGAAAGAGAATTCGAGTTAGAAGCCATACTGCTTGGGTTCAAGTTCCATTTCTGCCACTTTGAAGCAGTGTGGCTTTTGAGCAAGGTCACTTGCTCTAATTTTTCTGGGCCTCCTTTTCCCAGTCTTTAAAATGAAAGGATTGGTTGAGATGATTGTGAAGGTCCTTTTGACTCTGATACTCCAGTTCCATGAAAAAGGTGACCACAACCTCTGATGTAGAGAATGAGAGCTCATTTATATTCAAAACCTTTTTTAAAGCAGTAGTCGGAAAGTGCTACAGATGAGAAGAGTAAAGAAAAGACACATCAGTAGGAGACAGACTTCTGCAGCTCAGGGACCAGTGAGACCCGAGGACTTGCGGCCTTGGACACATTACCTCTGCTCCACAGAGAAACCAAACTGAATGAATCCACATCACCGAGACTGTGAAGTTCTACTTTTTCTCGTTTCTTTAAATTTCAGAAATTTGGAGAGCTTGCAATGACCAAAGAATCAAAGGCCTTGGTGGGACTTTACCATGGTCAAGTCCTGTGCAAGAAGAATAAATTTGGAGCTCCGCAGAAGGAGGTTAAGTAAGTTAAACTCTACTTAGGAGGCTTTTGTGGATTTCACTACGTGCTAACTTGTGCATGTCTTCAAAGAGTTACAGAGCTAGTTTTATATCTTTAATCTTGCCATGAACTCCTGTCCTGAGCACATTAGATCCTTATTTCTACTCAGAACTTTTTCGCTTTTAAAGTTCGATTTGCACTGAATTCTCTCCAGACCTTTCTAATGGCTCCTATAGATGCTTTCTTGTCTCACCATTGATGTCTCCTAAAAGCCTGGTTTAAGTCCCCTTTCCCAAACCAAAAGCACACTATGCCCTATTTAATGATCTTGTTTGTTTCTGTGGCTTGAGATACTATCTCTGGGAACTCACTTTAATTGCTAAACCTCATTCTCATTGCTAAAGGGATGTCCTCCTTTTAGCTTACATCCTAAGCATTGGAGATTCTACTTGCCTGTTTCATATCTACTCTCTTCTACAAGCCTTTCCGTACTATGCTTCCTAAATATCTCTTCAGCACTTTAAGTTTAATAATGCTCCTAAAATTCACCTTCTTACTCAGTGGTCTCAAACTGGGCTATGTCGCCCCCCAGGGGACATTTGACAACGTCTGGAAATTTTTTGGTTGTCGTAATTAGGGAGGAAAGGATGCTATGGGCATATAGAGGCTAGAGGCCAAGGACTCATTTTACAGTACACAAGACAGCCCCCACAGCAAAGAAATCCAATCTAAAATGTCAGCAGTGCCAAGGTTGAGAAATACTGTTTTAGCTGAATTACAGTCAGGGATTTAAAAAAAGCAGCTAATATTTCTACTTTCTCTATTCCTTCACCTTTAATAAGATTTCAGTGCAAATAGAAGATAAAATGGGTAAGAGATCTGGGTGAGAAGAGAAGATTCTAGTCAAGAGGGCAGATTTCCAAACACAATATGAAATGCAATCATAACTACTTCTCTAGCATACATAGTGATCAGGATTAATCTGATCGCATTTGTTCCACATAATACATTATCTCACATTCTCTGGCTAAGGCAAATTATTTCTATGTTGCAAAAGAACGTTGATGGCTACTTCACATGCCTTACAGAAATCAAACAAATGAACAGGGACAACAAAGCCACCCGTTCCCCATGTGCAACATAAATAGAAGGGAGCCAGTGCTAACTTCTAATATGTAAGAGGGAAACTTTATTGTAACAGGAAAAAAGGAAGCAAAAGAGAAAAATATTAAGAGTCCTACAAAATCACAGAATCCTAAGACACACTAACTCCTGCCCCCATCTATTTAAAAAAAAAAATGCTGTCAGTTAAGGAGACTGCACTTTGCACTAGAAGAGGATACTCTTAAATTTAGAAACCTAATTAGCCACTCCATACTCCTGTCTGCATGTAACTCTTATTGTTATGTGCAGATAATTTATAATACCACCTGGAGAAGGTGTTATTATGTACCAAATGACATCCATATAAAGGTAACATAAGAAAAAAACAAGTGAGAATCAAAATACTTAAGCTTATGAAAATTCTCCCCCCAGAAACCCAGTGAAGAAGAAAATTTATAACAGAACACCTCCAAACTTGAATTAAATATCCTTAAACAAGCACTTGCAGATAAGGAAAAAAATCACTGTGAATCAAAATTCAAAAACTGCTAACTAAATGGATAGAGAAACATGATGATAGAAGAGTTGACTTAACTGGGGAAATAAATTGAAGAAAAGAGTAACATAATCTTAAAAATGAAAAATAAATTATAAGGTACCCAAGGCAGAATAGGTTGAACTGAAAATTTAATAAAGAGCATTGAAGAAAGGGTGTCCCTCTTTCTGCTTTCCCACTTGTCAGTAATACCTCTACTTCTGTCTAGGCCTTTTGACCCTTACCATGGATAATTTTAATTCCTTACTATTTTTTTTTTTTATAAATTTTCATTTAAATAATGCATTTCTGTTCTTTTTTAAAAACTATTATAAATAAGGTTAAATACTAGATGATACTATTCATGCTCATGGTTTTAGTATAAAAAGGATCTTTGTGTATGATCCTGTAACTTGCTCTTTTTATTCAGTGGTACGACTTAGAGACCATGTATATTGGTACACAACAGTTATCTCATCCCTTTTCATCTCCTACTCATGGATTGATTGCTGGTTTCAATTTTTCATTATTATAAACATTGTACAACTGTTCACAGCATGTCATCTTGTGCATGGTGCATTTCACTAGAGTAGAGAATGAGAGGTCAGTCCTAGAATATGAAATTTTTAGTTTTAATGAATTTGCCCTCTAAAGTAGGGGAAAGTGTACTTCATCAGCCATGCATGAAAGAAAGGATCCATTTTTGTGCCTTCTCACTGATATTTAAAAAATCTTTGTCAGAAAATAGCTCTTTTTAATTTTCATTTCCTAGATCATTAGGGAGGTTGAACATCTTTATTTGTAGTTTCTTTTCATCTTTTGTGAACTGTTTTTTTATAAACCCTTGCCCATTTTATTGGGTTATCTTTTTAAATTTTTTTATATATATACACACATACACATATACATATATTCTTTTTATTTCCCCAGTAATAATGCTTTCTCTGCTATATATATTATAGATTTTTTTTCTGTTCTATGATTATCTTAATATTGTGTAGTCATTTATCAAACTAACTTTAATTTTGTGCAGTAAATGTATCAGTCTTTTTTCAGCCCCTATTTATATTTCTCTACCCTATTTTCTCATTATCCTCCAATTACTTAACACTAACCATACAAATATTTTCATTATTATACAACTACATTTGAAAGTTACTCCCAGGATTTGAAATTAGGTTTCCTTTTTGGGTCTTGAATATGATTTTTGAACATTGGAATTAAATTGTTAGGAATGAATTTTATCCTGTGGTACAACTCTAATTTAGGTCTTTAATACTGTAAACTTGGCCTTCTGTTGTGGAGGAACTTGTGAAAAAATTAGTTAGTTACTATAGGAATATCAGTATTGTTCCAGAACTATGGAAAACTAAAAAGAGTAATCAGATACGATCTCTGGCCCTCAACAAGCTTAGAAGAGACAAAAACAATGAGGCCATTCCAGAATGCTGCGGAGTCAGCCAAGTGGTCCTGACAAGGGCAGGAGGATGTCCAAAGTGGAAGAGGCAGGAATGCGCATGTGTGGAGGTGTTTGAGAGAGTAGTCAGGTCTAGAAGCAAAGAAGCCATTCAGAAAGATGACTGGACAATGGTAAAATCACTAATAAAGAAGTAGTTGGAGGAAGAGAGGTTAGTCTTTGGGCATGTCACTGCAAGTTGCTTTTTGTTTGGAAAACAAAAATGCTCATGTTGACTTA